>JAPDSC010082569.1:5811-22469 GCA_026290005.1 Latrodectus geometricus | reverse complement strand
TTTGGAAATAATATAATTTTTTTTATTATGACATTAAATTTTATATATAAAATATCTATATAAAATTTCATATCATATCAAAATGTTATATTAATTTCAAATATCCCTTATTTTTAAAGTAGAAACATCTTGTTTTCAAAAAGTAAAGTTATTTTAAATGTAAAATATTTTTTATAACAATAAATTTTATATTATTGCAAAAATGTCAAATAAATTGTTTATTTTACATTATTATTACCAAAAAATAAAAACGTGGATATTAAGCTTGTTTCTAATCTACTATTGGTATCAAAATCAATACAATTTTTTTGTGTCGTTTGTATTGTACAAGTTCAAGATCTAGTTTAAGAAATTGTAAGACCGATAATATAGATTGTATATTTCTGTTACTCTCTATTCCTTTTAATTTTTTAAATCATTTTTTTCTAATACCTATCAGTTTTCTGTATATTTAGATATTTACGCGTGAGAAGAGTAACTGATAACCTAGTTGTATAGTGTAGCATGCTATCAGTGTGCCATCTTAGCTCCAAAAATTGAGTGGTTGAATTTATAGAAGCTCTTCAGAATTCCACCAAATTGCAAACAGAAGGCCTGGAGAATTGGCCATACACTTTCAAAGGTATCATTTCACATGGAGGACATTGCAAACACAAACTACTTTAAGTGATCCAACCATGATTAGCAAATACTATAGATTTTCAACTATCGCCTTAATTTTCAGTTGCACAATGACAACTTTCCCACTTCGGCCATTTCTACCAAATCGTAATATACTAAATTAAATTTGACCAAACAAAATAGCCTCTGCTAAATTAGAAATGTTTTTCGAATAGCATTTGTTTTATTAATTACTAAAAGTTCAATTATTTTACTCCTAGAAATTAAATATTTATTAGATAATGTTATGAAAATATCTGAAATATATTGTCCAAAAAAAAAAAAAAAAAAAAAAAAAAACATCAGAAATATATTTTTTTTATCTAAGTAATATACTTACGTTATTCTTCTTGATAAAACAAACTGTTTAGTTTTGGTTTGAGGAAGAATTGTGTAAAGAAAATATAAAGCTAAATTTGATCTCCTAGAAGAAAAATAAATTGAATTTGTGAAAGAAATATTTATATTGCTTTTTTAATAATTTTATCATCTAGAAGAACACAAACAGTTATTTTATTAAAGTATTTATTTTATTTTTTGCACTTTGTTTTTTATATATCAATATTTAAAACGTAAATTCTCTTATATTATTGTTTTAAAAGAATCTGATTGTTGTTAAGGTTTTAAGAAGTGGTGTGTGAAACACACACACAAATTGTGCATTTTTATATTAATAATTTACCCATAATCACTGAAATAGATGTTTAAATCTTTTAGTAAATACAATAAAATTATCTGATTTATTTTCAATGTTATTAATGACATCAAAAATAGAAATATTTGTAAACTAGTGAAATTCTAATAAAAATCTATAAATACAAATATAAGGATTTTGAGGACAAATATTTGACAATAAGCTACAAATATGTATGTCTGCAGTAATAATTTAGTATGTTAATTAATTTCGTGAATTGAAATATTATTTAATATTTGCAGTAGTTTATGATAAATGTACTTAATTAATTTTTTTTTTCAGTTTGAATTGTCAGTCATTATTTAATTTACAAATTACCTAACCACATAACTGTCATAAAATTTATTTTAATTCTTAATCCATAAAATTAAAAATATAGTCTTCCATGACAAGTAAAATTGTTAAACCTACATTTTTTAATCTTTAATCAAAACTAAAAGATTTATTTTTTTTTTTTAATTCTTTGCCTCTCTGTTTAAATAAATATCAGTCTAGGTATATACATTTTTTTTGCGATTAATTTCACAAAAACGATTTATTAATTATTAAAAAAATCAATCAAAATCAATGTTTGAATCATTAAAATTTCATCAAAAACGATAAACTAAATTTGCATAATTTGCAATCAATAGTTTTATTTCTAATACATGACAAGAAAAGATATGTTTTCGTAATTTCAAACAATATTGGAAAAATATAACAAATTTTAGGATTAAAAGCAAAAGTTTTTAAAGTGTTTTTAACATCTCATTTAAGTTTTTTAGATGTATATTTTACTATTTTTATATGTATATTATACTATTTTTATATATATATTATACTATTTACAAAATGTAAATGGAAAAATTAGCTTAATCCGATATTAAATAATTTAACATTGAATATATCATTTCAAAAATGAGACTTTTAATTATTATTATAAATAGAAAGACATTAAAAATTTTCGTATTTTATAATTTGTTCTGCAGTTGAATGGGTTTTTTAAATAACATTGTAAAGATAACACATTATATTTATAATTTATTTATGTAAAATATTTCCTTTTATATTCGAAATTACGTTCTTTCTTGTGAAGCAAATTTTATGGCAGAATTTGTTTTTTGTACAAATTGTTTAAATATTAGAAAATTTTTAAAATAATTTTATTACTTTTAAGCTATGAAGATTATATTAATAATTTTTATTTGTATCAAATATATTTATATCGATAAAAAATAATAAACTATAACTAGAGAGGCTATATCCGTGACTATATCTCAGACTATATCCATGTTATTGGAAATGAAAAACTAAATTTCTATTTCTATTTTCGTATAAAAAATCCAAATAGAATGTTGGAAAAATATTACCAAGCTCTCTTTTCAGTTCTTTATCATTAATTCTTCTAGTTCTTTAATCATGAATATATGAATCAATATTGCGTATGATTGAATAGTTCACGTTAATTGAGAAAAAATGCATAAATTATGATTAGTTAAAAAAATTTAAGTTTATAAAATACAATTTATTTCACATGTTATACAGATATGTAAAATAAAATCACAAACATGTAAAAGGGTAGATTCAATATGTATTATTATTTACCCGTAAGTATAAAGAAAGGGAAAATTATTGAACAGACATGCCCTTAGTTTTATACTTCTTATTTCCAAGTAATGAAATTTAGAAAATTCCCAAGAACTCACTCTAACATCATTCTTGGTTTATACTAATTTGAGTCTTTCTGTATTTTTGGATTTCCAAATTTTAAACCTGACTGTAACCAATTAATTGCCTTTTATACAAAAAGTACCAAAAATGATTTGCAAATGGAAATTTTTAAAAATATAATTAAAATATAATTTTCGAAAATAAGAAGTAACAAGTCCAATTCTCAAATTTTAACCTTATCAAAAATGTTTATAAACATTCAAGCAAAATGATTGGTGAGATTCTAATCTAACTGTTTAATTTTTTGGTTTTCAGTTCTTCTGCTCATGGGTTCAATTCCCACCTTAATCATGGATGTTTATAATCAACAGGAATCTGCATTAGAACATTACTTCCATACAGAAGCCTAACACTTAGGCGTAAAATTTGACTAAAGAACGAAAATTAAATCATGTCAACTAAAAAATGCAATAAAAATTTTATTTTTACTCGTTAATACTATTTATTACAAGAATTAACTATATTATATGCATTATAATATTGAAAATTTATCTGGCTATACATATAAGTACTGAATCTGATGAAAGAATTTTTTAAGACTCAATATTATATTATATAAGAAATTCAATGTCACTAATTTCAGATGTTTAGTAACAAATTGGAAAATTAAATTAAAATTGATGAATAGAAGTAAGAATTTCTTGAAATTTTATTATCACCACAATTAAAATTTGAGTACAAAGAAAATCTATCTTTATTTTAATTTTTAAAGAAATTACTAGAAATGTCAAAAAGTAAGGACTTTGAAATTATATAGGTGTAAAATAATCAAACAAGAATATAATGAATTGTAAAACATGAAAAAGGAACGCTTCATTTAAAATTATAAATAATCGGGTAACGAAATCGATCAGAAAGTAAATTAGAACAGCAAATGATTTCATCAACTAATTGAGGAATTTATTAACCGGAACTAACTTCCTGTTTATCAGTTAATGTTAGCAAGCTGACATTGGGTGTTAAATTTATGCGAATGTCAATTGTTAAGATAACGAACTGCTGACAAAGAAATTTTGGAGGGCTTCAATTAATGATACGTGAATGATAAAATTGGTTCAAAGTTCAATTAAAGACAAACTTTTAACGGAAAAAAATTCAACTTTGATGAGAGATAAATTTGTTTTTTCCTTTTATTTTAACAGTCTTCCGTGAAATCTTTTAAATTTAATTAAAAGTAATTACAAATTTTTTATCGAGGCAAATTCCTGAAAACTTTCTACCAACTTTTAATAAGCCAAATATTGACGGGGTTCGACAAATATCTGTGCCAAAAGAACCATCGTCAATACTTTTAAGGGAAACATGAAGAAACTTTTTCGTGGGAATGCAAAAGATTGCCAATTTATTATTTTTATTAGTTTTTAGAACGATTTTATGAAGGCCATAACTATTAAATATTAATAAAATTTATTATTATTTTATTTATTTAAAAAATAACAGTTTTATGATTGGGACTTTTGCACATCGTCACATGGCATATTCTCTGACCTTTCATTCAAAAGTTCGTGTATTCGAGTCTCATCTGGGACATGGATGGTTGTAGTGGTTCGAAACCCATTTACTGCAGTCTTGACTTTATATGTAAAAAATAACAACTAAGCAAACATGCAAACCAACCACAAGCGTATATCATTTTTAGATCAATAATACTTAGATAACAACTCCGCAAGTATATTTTGTAACACTTATTTAATCATTAACTGTTTCCTATTTCTCTGATTTTGAATTAATAGTTTTAATCTTGTCTATGCTTTTGGCTAATCATTATAAAATAAATTATTGCAGTTTTACAAATGAGAGTTTTTATTTGTATGTAAGAATTAATTAGATTTAAAAATATTTTATCGATTTGAATGATTGACAAGAGCGTCAATAATTCAATGTACATCGTCGCCAGCGATGATTGCCTCTTACAAGCTAAGCAAGGAAGTTCTTGCCGTTTTTAACGACCCTACAATAAAACATGATCTACAGAAAGTGTAACCTATTTTTAGACCTCGAAATAATCACCACCAGTATCTAGCATCTTTTGCCCAAGTGTGTGCAGTTGTGCAATCTATTTGCGGTAAAACTGGGGGGTTAGAAAGCAAAGAAATCCAAGAGTGCTTGGCGCAAGGTGCTTCATTGGTGAAAGATGATTGTTCAGGGAGTGGAAGAGGAGAATTCGGTAGCTGTTAGTTTTGCCTTTCTTTAGGATTACCATAAGCTAAAAACAATAGGCTTAATTTCTTTCAACTCATTAAGTCTTACGGAAAAGCAAATCTTACAGAACTACTATCTACTAATCTACTTTAGACATTTCGTAATAATACTGTACTGAATGTGATACAGTATTATTACGAAATGTCTAAAGTACGCTATTCTGAAAGCTTTAAATAATATTTAGGATTACTTTCGAGGTATTCTGTTTTTTGTTTTAAACTAAATTATTTAATAAGAGATAAGAGTAGTTTAAACATCCAAATAAGGTCTTACCTTAACAATAAATATAAATATTTATAGAGGGTTTGAAATGATGCGGAATACTTCTGAATATCTCCGAATACAAATATATACAGCAAGACTCAACATCATATTTCAAAATTCCTCCAAAAGATGCGAAAATAAAATTTATGTGGTTTTACTATTGTGATAATTTTTTTACTTGAACATTCATTTGTCAATTTAGCAAAAGCAAATGATGGTTTCTGGATTCTACTTATCGAGAAAACTAAATGTCATTTTGCTTATAGAATATTAAACTAAAGTTTATACTAAAGTTTAACTAAAGTAATAAAAGTAAAGTTTAATTTTATGGTTAAATTGACCTAAAGTTTAATAATTTGTTGATTAAATTAAACTAAAGTTTAATTTACCACCGAATTATATTACTAATTTATTTACCAACTTATTCTAATTAATTTGAAAGCATAATTTATTTAACTACGTAACTTAAAATACTGTATTAGATATTTCTTGGAATAGAAAACTTTAATATTTTAGAAATGTAATAAGTCTACTTAAATTTTCATAAGATAAAATTAAATATTGTATTATTTACATTGGTTAAAAAAAAAGTGAAGAAAAGTAAGTAAAAATTAAAAGATAATCTGTAAAATTCATGAAATAAAAATCAAAAATGATGAATTAATGTATAATATAAAAGTGCTTTTCGCATTAAATTTAAACTATATTAATAAATAACTCCTCTTAATATAGTTTAAAATTTTAATATTATGAATAGAAGTAAAGCAAGATAAATGTTTGCATTTTATTATGATGAATTTAAAATAAATATGACTTTAACAGAACAAAAATAACATTATATGTAAAAATGATAAAGAATCATTATAAATAATGATAAAGTAGCATTATAAAGATTTCTTTTATCCCTATATGGTTTTCACTAATAGGCAAATCACTTGATGTTAACTTGTTTCTAAAAGAAATAAAATGAGGTTGTTATTATTTATTGTTTCATTATTTAGTTATGGAAAACCGTTTAAGTATAAAAACATTTTTTAAAAGTCTAATATTAATTAGACTTTACGAAAAGTTTCTAAAATATTTATTTAATGTTATCCTTAACTGTTGAATCACCAATAAAGAAATGAGCCTAAATACAGTTAAATCTTGTTTAAAATATATAAGAAATCGTTTAAGAATGCATGTGTTCTATGAAAAGATTCACCATAAAAATAAACAAGAGATAGATTTACATTATCGTTTATAAAAACTAATAAAAACATAAAGCATTAGCATCTATTTATCCTGTTTTTTTCTTTATCTCGTATTTACATACTTTTCCTCCACTACCTTGAATTTTTTGATAATATTCAACTCATCATCATGCCCATAAAATCCACAGCATCATCCGATAGCCTAACAGTTGGATAATACTGTAAGACATTTAATATTTGTTGCTTTTCTAGATATAACTCTATATGTATAGAGCACAATATTTAGATGAGAGATTCGAGAAAAGCCCGAGTACCTGCACTATAGTGTTTGGAAGAAAAAAGCTATATTCCTTTCCTTCCTTCCGTTATGAAAGCGCATACAACATAAAAAACCTATAAATAAATATATATAGAATTTGATGAATCATTTTTCAGTGAATAAAATGTAATTAGATCCAAATAATTCATATTTAAAAAGAGATAATATTACTATAATAATTAAATAACATTTGTAACGCATGAAAAGTAGAAAAATAATTTCAAAATTATTTTATTTAATTATATATAACAAATTATGTATTTTATTTTATTCGTATAGTTATTTTTATAATCATTATATTCTTATTTATAATGATATGTTTTGCAATCATAATCATTCTTAAAAAATTACTGATTTCCATTTCGAAGTATCTGGTCATATTTGTTTCAGTAATTTGAAATAACTAAAAGATTATTTTAAAATTCACCCTATAAATTTTAATTTTTATGCATAAATAAAAATTTTTGAAATTTCAATACAAGTTACCATTCTAATGTTTAATTAATTGAAGAAATAATTTCGATTTTATTAACTTTTTTATTTATTCTTTAATAGATTTTTCAAATATGAGTTTATATGCATCGTTCAAATAGTTCAAGCATATATTATCAATACAAGAAAGAAAATTATTATTAAATTTTCTTTAAAAACGAGTACTTTAGAAAATGATGGACATGATGCTTATTTGAAATCATTTCATAAGATTTCGAAGACCAATATCTGTGTTCCTATTGGATTTTTTAAATAATTGAGGGGAAAAAACTTGCTTTCACATAAATCTCATCCCTTATTGAGAGTATACTTGATTCGATGGCTGATGAGAAAAAAATAATTTTAGTAGACAAACAGGCGTGTTTATTTCTCTTTTCTGTTTACCAAAACATAGGATTAACCAAAACAAACATAGGATTACTTTAATTACCCCGAACCCATTTGTAACAACGAAATCTAAGTATATACGTTTTCTGATAGTAAAATTTGACTATAGCAAACATGCGGTTAACTAAAATGTTAACGACATATTTATATAAGCAGTCGTAATACGACTTAAACGAAACACAAAGAAAAGTATACATTCTATGGCAATAAATTTATTTCTAGAAAACATACTTTGTAAAATATATTCTTCAGTATTTTTTATATTTAAGAATAATTCTTAATATGCATTTTAAATTCTTTATTTTTTGTAAGAAAAATATCTTTGTTCAATCGAGTTAATTGAGCAGACTATTAATTTAAATCTGTTTTGTTAAAGTTCATATGGGATTATTGGTGAAGCTTACAAAAATCACTTGATTAATATTTACATTGATACAGACTGCTTCCTGTCAAAATAAACCTTATAGTAATTTTTTTCACATTATTTGATAACCAGATAATTATGCATTTATAAATTAATTTTTGTCATCAGTTTTTTTTATCGATTCATTTTGATACAGATAATTTAAATTGACAAAATTTGCTTTTAAAACGTTGATTTAAGTTTCTTGATTATTTTATGCTCTTATTTTTATTTACTTTATACACTTCGTTTATTTTTTTAATGTTTATGATACATTCTTTTCAAAAATAGTGCAAAATATATTAAATCTTTAATAGAAATATTCTAAAAGAAAAAGATACTATAACCAATTTCATTACCTTATTTAATATCAATTACTTTAATTTAACTGTTCTATGAATTCTTATATTATTTAATTTGAGCACTTTATTGTCTTAAATTTTTTGAAATAAAAATTGTTTTCAGTAAATATAATGTAGAATTTAATGTAAAAAGAAATTTTCCTTCTGAAATATGAAATAATATTGATGCTCTTAATTATCATCATATTTTTATACATTTTGAGCATAATATTAAAAATATATTATATTAATTTTATTCATTATATTTAAAAGAAAATAATCAATCATTTATTTTACTTTGAAAAAAAATGTGTTAAATTTTAAAATGGTTATGTACTAAAATACGCGTCATTTATACATGCAAATATTTCTAATAAAAATAAAAATAATAGCATTTTATATCATGATTTTTGATTAAATAATAAAATATTTGATTAACTGAATCCAAGTTTAAAAAATACTTAAGATATTCCATTTATTGACGAAATTTCAAATAAATATTGCAGTTTATTCACTAAGTCACATAAGAAGTTTGATGAAAAATTGAATCAAAAGTTTAGTTACTAAATCTTTTATGGATACTTTGCATCTGAATGATTTTAAATCGATTTTGCGAGCGAAATAAACTATATTTTTTAAGATATATTTAAGAACTTACTTTAAAAATACACCTTTTTTGTTTACTAGCAAATGTCTAAGACAGTCATAAATATTTGGTATTTTAGTCACGCGAAAATACAAGCCATTTAAATAAAGTTAATCTCATTTTAGAAAGAGAATTTTTGTGCTCAGAATGGATGAATGCAGTTGGCGAACATCTCAAAACCAATCTTAATTGATTCAGACACCGTAAAATTAAGAAGAAAGATTACTTTTTTTATTTTATGAGTTCATTTTCAAAATCTCAAATTGTCTTATAAATTTAAACTACTTCTTTCTTTGATCATTCTATTTTATTTCTGATATTTCTTTTTCAGGAACACATTAAATAAAAGCGATATGAATAATTTTTTAAGTTTTAATAAAATATAAACAGAATAATTTAAAACTTTTCTAATATAGTAATTTAAAATCTTGAGACATTTTGAGTTGTTTTTGTTATCAAATAAAAGAGAAGAAAGAATACATATATATGTCAGAAAAATTAATTTTGTTTTCAAATAAGCAAAATGATAGTTACTTTGTTTTGAAAATTTACAAATGTTCTAAAATAATTATTCATTCCTTCATAATATTTTGATTTGCCTTTTAATTCAATTTTTATTTAATAATATGAAGAAAAGTATCATATCTATTTGAAAAAGTATGTTGTTTGTTCAAAATAATAAAATGAAAAAGAGTAATTTTGAATGCTTAAAAATGCTCTTGTATAGTTATTTAAATTGTTTTAAATTTTTGGAATTTTTTAAATCAAATATAAGATAAAAATAGTATATCAATATATATCTGTGTTTTATTATTAACAATGATTTTATTGAACGTATATCTATGTAAGAAATTCAATGTTTTTAAAAACTTTTAAATCTTTTAGTAATTAATACTAAAATCAAGAATAAGATATCCTCTAATTAGTTTTTGATTATATTACATACCTTGTACACTTACGTTTAGAAAGCTTTATGAATTTTAAAATAAATAAATTATTTTTGATGTTTTAACGATTATTATCAACTTACATTATAATCTTTAGTAAAGATAAGATTTTCAAAAATAATTATATTCTTTTGAAAGAATTTGCATTACTTTTTCAAAAGTTTTTGCAATGTACATAAAATATTTGTGTTTTGAATATAAAGTATCAATAGTATTTTTACTCCAATTTTTAATTTTATATAATTTTTGACGTAAAGCTTTTAATTCAATTGAAATATATTTAAAAATAAATTTCTTAATTACGCAGAACAAGTAAAGAAAAATATGTTATTTTTTAATGAAAGATTTGTCAGCATAATAGATAACGAAAACTGTAAAATGGTGAAATATTAATTTTTAATCCAATTTACACAATCAATTTAGTATTGAAAAATTGTGCAAATGTATTATAGCATTGACAATTATATTTCAAATAATAAATATAAAATTATTTACTGTATGATTATATTTTATTAAATTTTTTTTGAACTATTATAGTAAATTCTATCATAGAATTGCACAATAAAAATAAAGAAATATTATCTGAATATTTTAAATTCAATTCACAGAAGATTTTGTGAATATTGTATTGAAATAGTTTGAAGAAGGCTACTATCACAGAAATTTTTTTAACATATATGAAGTTCATAAATTTAGAAAATCAACTATCAACCATGAAAGTAAAGTAAATAATATCATATGTTCCGAAAATATGAAACACCAGAGAAAGGTGAAATATATTTATTTTTGTGGTGTTTTTATTGCCTCATAAAGCCACATTCCTTTTCTAAAATCCTAAAATGTTGGAGTTAAAAAAAAGAGAGGAAAAAGGTGCCAAATTCGTAATTAATTGGATGGTGAATTTCTTCCCAAATAGCTATGAAGAATGGATTTTTGCTGAGGTGACATCAGGAAATGTCAGCGCAGTCTATTTCCAATTAGATTTATGGGAGCGTGTATAGACGTTGAAGATAATATGTGATTTATGTGTTGTTAATAGACTAATTCATATACTAGACTTAAATAAATTTGGCGGTAGTTTCCATGCCTACAAATAAAATTTTAAAAATAGAGAAAATATTTGATGTTTAGGTGATGCCATTTTGGAATTAGTAATATTATTTATATCTCACATAGCATAAGAAGTGTATGTAATAAGAAAGCAATTCCTGGTTCAATTACCCCTACTCTTGAAAATTAGAGACGCTTCTTGTGTTTATGTTTTTTACAAGCTTATCTTTTAAGTTAATGCTTAAAAGATTAGTATAAATGTACCTAAAATGTTTGTGTCTAAAAATGCTTAATTAGTTTCTAGTTTTATATAAAAAATGTCATATCAATAAATTTAATAGATTGATTTCTAAATTTCAAAGAACTCAGTCTGTCAAATTTAACAGAATTGTGTACTAATCTATACTTTTCAACTGCTGAAAGTTTTTCAGTAAATAAATCCAAAAAGTGAAATTATTTTTGCATCAATAATTAGATTAAGAAACATTTTTAACATGCAAAATTTTGCGAAACAAAATGCAAATTCATGGTACAAATATTTAAGATATTATTTCTTGTATTTTAAGATATCATTTCTAGAATTTAGTCATTATTTTAAATACTTTATGTTAACTTGTGTTGAAAAACAGCAAATAAAAATTTCATTTAGATTTGCTTATTTATTTAATCAAGTCCTTTATTATCAGTTTTAAAGGAAATGTTATTCATAAATATTCTTTCATTTTTTACAATATGATTTCTAAGAAATAATATTTATACGCATTTATTATTTCATAGAAGTTAATACATAAAAAGTTTCTTAATTTTATTTTGTTACGAATATGATATAAGCCAGTATGTATCATAAGATAAATACTCAATGTAATATATCCTTCTTCTTTCAACAATATCATGTTATAATTCCTATTAAGCTGTTTTTAAACATGAATTAATTGATACTGGAATTAAATAGCACAGAAAAAATCCAATGCTTGAAAACACTGTTTCAAATCATTTTCAAGAAATTAATGTGTGCATACCTATAAATTTTGACAATTAAATATATATACAAGTTACAAATAAGTATGATGCAAAGAAAGTTTACAAAATACATATGTTTTCACTAGTCAACATCATTGTGAATATTGTGTTTGAAGTGATGAATAAATTAATCTCGTTGTCCTGATGTTAGATTTTAGTTTTATAGACTTTCACACATACTATTAAAGCAAGGAACTAATAAAAAATTAATAAATACGAAAAAACAAACGTTATAAAGTTACAGGCTTGAATTCAGACACTTTTTATGTTATACTTTTCCCTACTGCATTCATGTCTGTCGGGGTGGCTGCTTGGTAGTCTTGGGTTTCTTCTCTTGCGATGCATGAATATTCCTCACAGCCTATGAAAAATATAATTTATATAGTAGTATAACCATTTTTATTTCCAAACATAATAATAATTACATCAACGAACTAATTACAGAACACTAGCAACAACAAAAAACTAATACCTAACAAGAAGTAGATATTGTCGGGAAAATTCCTTTGTTGCACCTAGCGCCATCTACCTAGGTTTTACAGGGATGGTACTGTAATTACAGCCGCTACAATAGGCATTAAAATGATTTACAAAGGCTTACGCTTTTAAGCTGTTCACAATATGGGGGGTAAAAGATGTTGAGATAACTTCCAAGTTGAGGATTGCTTTTGCCTTTTAATTGGATTAGCAACAACGATTTTTCATGCGTTATTTGATACTTTGTTACCAGACACTGATTTTGTTCCTTCAAATTTGACAATGGATGCTGTTGTTCCTTAAGATGACTTTAACCTGTTTTTATAAGACTAGAATAATTTTTTAATGTTTCAGTAGATTTTTTTATCACAAAGATAATATGTTTTAACTAAAAAAACAGGCTTTTAGTGAAATATTGGTTAGTTTTGGCGAAAATAAAAAGTTCTAAACTATCTAATACTCATATACCTGTTTCTTTTTAATCTTGACTCATGCATGTAATTTTCCATGCCTTCTGCTGAAGCTGTTGTAGAATTATTCAACTAAAAATATTGCAATACTAAGTAAAGCTATAAAAAATTACCTTAAACTTTCTTTACCAAAACAAATAAAATTATTGTCAGTCTGAAAAGATTTTTTACAAATTTTTGAAGTGAAGTAAAACGTTGAATGGTGTTAATGTTTTTCTCAATGAGTTATTTTATTTAATTTATCTTTTATGCCTTTGTAATTTTTCGAACATATTTTTTCTTTTGTAACTTGTTTTTAAAATTTTTAAATCATTAGATATATTAAATAATATTATTAGTTAAAGTTAATATTTGATTAAAAGACTATATAAATTTCCATCATTGCAATTATGTATAACGCATGGATTATATGAAACACACATTTACAAAACATAATATGAAAATTTTTTTTATATACATTTATCTGCATAAAAATTTTCTTAATTAATTTGTAATGTAAGCATAGAACAGCAACTATTCAGATATACCGCATAATTTTAACTTAATTAAAGATATTATGCAGTAACTCCAATCTTAACATAAAACTCGCGTTCTTATGTAAATTTCATTAAAGCAAAACTTTGAGTGATTACTTAAAAATAATTCAACTTTCCTCTAACATTTATTTTAAGCAACTTTTGAACCTCCAGAGGCGATATATGTTATATATATGTTATGTCCAGTATGTTATATATATATATATATATATATATATATATATATATAACATACATAATTCCTAGTTAGATACATCATAATGCCAAATAAATAAATACATACAAAACTTATTAGTATAACGCAAAATCGGCTTAAACAGAACTACCATAAAATATATATTTTCAAGTACAGCTTAATACTTAGAACAAATATAAATACAATAAAGCAATTAGATAAGATTACTTAAATAGAACAAAATTATAAAATATATAACTAATATAGAAAGTGAAATTCACAAAATGAATTTTAAATTTGAGTCGTTCAAAAATTATTATGCAATATAATATAACAATACAATATAACTAATATATTTTAAATGAATTTTAAATTTGGGTTGTTCAAAAAGTTTTATGCAATATATTTATACAATATAACTAATGTATTTAAAAAAAACAGTAATATATATATTGCAAAATTCAAATCTTAAATGCACAAATGAAATGTAATACAGTTTATTTAATTATTTATTTTTGCTCTTCGATTTTATAAATGAGTTTTCTAATCTTAAAAGTAAGTACTTTATATTTTAAAATATTTAAATTAGAATTTGTAATAAATAGTATAATTAACTAATACTATTAACTAAGCTAGAAACAGTAATAAAAGTTCATTTCTAAATTTATAAAATCTTATTTTCAACAAATACTTAAAGTCGTGAAAAATTGGTATTTAAAATATTTTTATGCTAAAATTATACATTTATAGCGTTGTGAACTTTAGAGAAAACATTTTAAAATTCTTATATATTCATATATATAATAAAATGAACATGATTAATCATTATAAAATACCATTGAATATAAAAATGTTTTTTTTCAACTTAACAGTTTGTTTAACTTAAATAGAAACAATACAGAAAATTTAATGAAAGTGTTAAAATTATCGAAAATTTATAATTTACCAAAAATATGAATACAATTTTCAAAAAATTATATATTTGTTTGAAATACACTTATTGTGCAAAAGGATTTGTGCGCAGGACTGCAAAAGGAAAACGCAAGTATTTTGAATAAAAAACATAATATTGATATTTCTCTACCATGAAGTATCTACAAGTATTTTAAACTACATTATCCAACGGGACTCAACTATGGAATAAAAGAGAATGCGACATGCATATAAAATATTATTATTGTTTATTTTTCCTTTTTATTCTATCGATAGTGTTATAACGAAATATTATTGTTAGAAGACTGGGAAAATATTTTTTTGAAAATTGCCTTCAGATATTTTAGAATTACCGGAAATATTTTTCATATTTGCAAAGTGATACATTAGTAACTGAAAAACATTTTTTTATGTGTTTAAAATTCCTTTTAGAGATATATGAGTATATTCGTAAAAATGTATTACAGTATAACGAATATATTCATACATTATATTATACATATGAAAACAATTCTTCTTTTCATTTATATTTAAGATGAATGCGAAATAATAGAGTTAAATATTTCTTGACTGTGAATTATTTAAAGGATTTCAGTTTTTACGTCTTTAGCTGGCTTTATATTCAAACAGAATAAAATATTGGGTGTCTTTAACATATTACTCTCATTTTATTGTTTAGGAATTTATAAAGTAGTTAAGACATAATTAAACTTAGGAAATTTAATTATAGAATAATTAATCTAATTACAGAATAATTAATTTAATTATTGAATATTTTCTTTCTATGTGAAAGTATTCCTTTCCTTATAGTATTCTTTATAAGTTTCCTTTTCTCTTGCTAATAAATATGGAAAATTTAATTTTCAAAATAAGATGCATTTCTTTTATAGCCTTATCAGTTGATTTCACAAATTGAGGGATTAGTTTATATTTCAAAGGCATCCAGAACTTTGTTTTCACAAAATATTTAAAAATTGAAAAATTGGACATTTTTCTAAGGAATTATAAAGGACATTTCTTAATGAATGTGCATGCATTGGGAGCTTATAAATTAGGATTTTAAGCACAATACCCAACATATTTGCCTTTATCTGGAATGCAATAAATATATTCTTCATTCAAGAAAGGGCACTTATACGGAAACCCACTGACAAATGACATAAACTTTTAAAACATTTGAATCAAATAGTTAACTTTTCCATTGTTCAAATTTAAGTTAGCCTCCCATAATGCACTTACACTATTAAATTAAATGTAACACTGAAATGTTTTAAATGATAGATTTGTGAAAAAAGTCATCAATTTTATGGGAAGGAGTAACAAGTTAGATATTAAACCCATCCGCGGTGACCACCATACAGAGAAGTTTTATAGTGTTAAAAAATTGGTAAGGTCTAAGTTTGCGTTTCATAATTTGTGCAAAGAGACTTGAAGAAGAAAGTGCTAGTTCAGGTGTCCACTTCATTATATGCATGCTTTTCTAAATTACCAGACAAATCAACTTATTATGCCAACATAGATAGATAGAAATATATCATGATAACATTGGCTAAATTTTTGACAATTCTCTGAATTTCTGTAAATTTTTATTAATTCAGAAAAGTATCACTTTTTTTAATATTAATCTCATGATAGTAGGCTTAATATTATTCATATTGAAAAATATGTATTGATGTTCGTCAATTATTCAGAATATATATATATATATATATATATATATATATATATATATATATATA
>JAPDSC010082568.1:0-15952 GCA_026290005.1 Latrodectus geometricus | reverse complement strand
AGCTTTTGCCGATGTGCGAAATCAGCCAAATTTGGGAAAGTGGCTTGATTTGCGAATAGCGCTTTAATATTCCATTGAAGCGCCTTCCATTTCACCCTTTTAATAAGCCTATGTGATAAAACTCGCCTCCCAATGAAAGGTGGACTACCTATGATGGGATTGTCCATTCGCAGATATATTGTATGCATTGTGTGTATGTCGCAAAACCGTTAAAACAATTTGATTTTTTAATTTGTAGTAAAAATTATAAAGGTGATAAAAATGAGGTATGATTTAAAAGTATATCAATGGGACATTATTTTTCAAACTTATTACGATTGTTTTTCAAAGATTATAAAATGCCGAAACGTATTCTTTCATTTTGCCTTCGTATTAAAGCAAACTTTAGATTTTTGCTAAATTGTATCAGCAAAAACATTATTTTGTATTTTAAAATATTAAAAAAGTTTTTGGACTTTTATCAAACCACAAAAATTGGTATTATCCTTGAAACCTTGGTTTTAGTATATTTCAGGCTTTTCTTGTAACACACACAAATATATGAATATATAATTTTTAAAATTCTTTTTTCTTGTGCTTTGTTAGCTGTTACATATTTTTATTTACTTTACTAAGAAATTTCTAAAATAGTTTACATTTTTTTAAGTGTTTAATTTTAGTTTTGACTTATCAACACACACACACACACACACATATATATATAAAATTTGCCTTTATTTTCTGTAAACGGATGTCAATCTCTTTAAACAAATTACATTCTATAATTATATTATTAAAAATATTTTTGAATACATATTTTTTAATGGTTATGGTTCCAAGGAATTTTTTCAACATTTGTTTAAGAAATGTACACTTTGAAAACAATTTTTTTTTTACAAATTTTTGTTCTAACAAGTTTTGCTTCTTCATTTGACACCATAATTTTTCATACAAATTGCTGTGTACTTTCCAGTAATAAACTGTATTTAAACCTAGCAAACGAGATTAAGAAAAAAATCTTTGGATACCATCGAATCATATGTAAACGTGTTATGTTCTTTGATGCAAAAACTGCCAACTAATAATCAGCAAAACATAGTGACAAAAATCCTCTTTTGAACTATAAGTAGAACATGAGATCAATATTTTTATCATTATATTTAAGTAAAATCCCATTTCTAATAATAGAACGTCAAAATATTTACTATAACTTCGATTGAAGTGTAGTAGTTAAAAGTTTTTCACATTAATTTTGATAACATATATTTAAGGGTTTTAGTATGAATATCTGATTATTCACATGCATGCATATTTATTTATATTAATTATTTATTTTAAAATTTATATAAACAAGCTTAAAAATGTACAATTCTACTTTATTTCCAATGCACATAAGGAGACATAGTACAATGTGCATAGAATTACATATTTCAGCTGAAATGTGCCTGAAAAGTGGACAGGGAAACCTTATTAAAATTGAACTGAACATTTTTCATATAAAAATATGCAATAATATTTATTATAACATTAGATAAGAATTAAAAGCGAAAATTCCTGCACTTACTTAACCAAGCAAATTGTTTGTTTATTACACAAATTGTAGCGATAAATATCCTATGTCTAGAGTAGGAATAAAAAACAAATGAAAATAACTATTATAAATTGAAAATGATTGTAATTCATAAAATAACCACCGTTGACTTGTCTATCATACTTAATCAGTAATAATTGAGTTCTATAATTGATATTAATTAACAATAAAACTCAGTAAGCCAATCTTACTTTAAAAAATAATGAATTTTAAATCTAATATATAAACATTTTTAAAAATATTTGTAATTGGTCTAGTGTAAAATATTTATGATTTGTGATGATTTCTACTCCAAGTCTAAGGAAAAAAATTATAATGAAATATTCTTCACGATATTCATCTGAATCTAATTTCCAGCTCAACAGTTTATATATTATCAACAGCTCAACAGTTTATATATTTTTTAGTATTTCCAGCTCAACAGTTTCAAATTCTATCTCTCAGATAGATGCTTAAAATAGTTCGTAATATTTTTAAACTGGAAGCCCCAATCGAGTTATTTTCTGCATGCAGAAAGTAACCATAGTGAGGCAAATAATTCAGTTAAAAGAATGGTTTAGTTTTAAAAGGGCATTAGCATATATTCCAATTGAGAAGCTAGAAGATGATGTTGCCACAATTTTTCTAAAGATTATATGGTTTTCCTAAGAATCTCCTATTTTATCAAAAAGGTGAAAAATTGAGAAAGGTTATATAAAATATAATATCTAAAAGAGTGTTTATATCAAAGTGTATTTAGAATATACATTTCATCTAAAATATATTTTATTTATGTTTGAGAAAAATGATTGTAATTTATAAATTCTATTAATTTACTGCTCAATAATATAGTTTTAGTTGTTCGAGTTGTGATACAAATATTTATTTTCATCAGGCTATATTTTCACATAATTTCATATATTTATTAATATTTTGCACGATGACTGCTCTAATAACATTTTATTAATTATTTTATTACAGTAAATTTATTTTCTTCAGAAACAAAATCATCATTTGTTAGTTTTCATATGGGAAATCAACAATATTCACATTTATTTTTCTAATTTTTTAATAGCTTTTAATTTATAATCATTTGAGAATAAAACTCAAAATTACTTTTTTTCATAAATTAATATATTTGCAGTACTAGATCATCTTTGATTTCCTATAACATAGGAAAATCTTTTTTTAATGATATACACAGCTATTTTTTTATTTTTAAAGCATGATAGGTCTCTAGAAGCGAAATTTTAGGAATTGAATTTTGTAAAAATATTGAGCTATTTGTAAAATAGGATCTCTCTGATGATGTTTTGACTACAGAATGTTTTGAGATACGTTAAATACAATTATTTCGAATATTTCTTATTCTTTTAATAATTAAATATCAAAATCGTTTTCAGAGAAAAATGTATTTCAATTGAATGAAGATATTCTTTTTCTGATATTCCTTTTTACTATAAAAAGGAAAATCACTTTTTACTAGAAAGATATTCTTTTTTACTATAAAAGATTATTAAATAACACAAATACTTTGTTAAAAAAATTTTGAAATATCGATATTATTAACAATTTAATGGTATTAAATTGAGAAGGAAAAATAATTAAATAAGTTTGGGTAGCAATAATAAAATTCTATTTAACTGTACATCGTAGGAAGTTTTCAAAATGTTTTTATTCATTATCTGAATTAAAGACTTTTGTTTAAATCTTCATCTAATTTATAATCAATTCGATAGTAGAAGTCTTTAAATTCCTCAGATGCACCGTCTAGTTATTCAACTACTTTTCCTGGGGATACGACTTCTGAATATTAGAAGTCTAATATTAACCTAATATCACCGATTTCTATTCATTTCCTACGCATCTTATAAACCACAATTGAATAATAATTTTTAAATTTACATAAATACTGTATCTGTAGAAACACCAAACTTTCAAGATTTAAAGGCAAAAAGGCAGGATTTCTTTTTTCTAAGAAGTTACGATAACATTTAAATTTAAACTTCAAAATATATTACAAAATAAAAAGAAATATTGATGACAAAAGCTATTCTTTTGTGATCCATATTACGTAATTATAGTTCTAATGATATTGAATATGGAATTTATTTAAGAAAAAATGTTTTCATGAAGCAATGACTTAGGAAACACGTCAAAGTATTAAGTTTCCTTTGAGTGAAAAATTGCTAGTCTTTTACGGGGATGTTTTGAAGTTCATAAGAAAGCAAAAAGCATGTGTCTTCAGGCTTTTTTCTCAGAAACTGCAAAAAAAGAAAGAATGTCCTCTTGACTTAATCATTTTATCCTCAAGTGGCTATTTGAGAGGACGAATAATAGGGTCATGCAAGCCAATTAATGCACATGTAAGGTCTTAAAAGATTAAAATAGGAGCCGGGAAGAATTCCTTTGCAAAATTATGCGGTTATTCAAAGAAAAGCAAATGTAGTTAATTAAGTTCCTCATTACATATCACTATGACATAATGACTTTACATACATTCCTATGTTGAGTAACGCTTAGTGTTTAATATAAAAAATAAAACAATTGCTAATTTTTAATTTGATGGTTTCAGTACAAATCTTATTTAAAATAATAATATATATTATGGATTTTTCAATTTATAATTCCATTCTGAAAGTTCTGTATTAGACTTCACAAGAGCATATAATTTTTGCCATTTCAGAGCTATTGATTTTGTTGTTGGAGTTTAGCCCCACAGACCAAAATCTCTCATTGAGTTTCACTGTGTAGAATTTAAAATACTTTTGTTGATATTCAAACTCATATTCATGACTCTTATTTTATTTTTAAGATAATTCATAATCTGAAAAAATAATCAATTTATAACAACATTGAGATAAGTATATAAGTTACCATACCTCTTGAAAACCTCGAAAATTAATTTTTTTAGGCATCTTGTATGCAATATTGGATATTTTTTATTGTTAATTTCAAAATTATCAATAGTTTTTTTAAATACAAAGATTTCAACTCAACTCAGTGAAACATTTATTTCAAATTTTATATTCTTATTTTAAATAATTTTATTGGATTTTCTATCTCTAAGAAAATAAACAAAATTAGTTATCACAATAATAAATGATATTAAGAGCCAAAAATGAGAATAATGCTGCTTGTTGTTTTTGTAAATTCATAAAGTTTACATTTTGAATTCCATCACTAGTTGTCGTGTCATAACAGTTTCATTCATAAAAGAAAAAAATTGTAAGTTATGTTTCTATAAAGTAGAAATGATTTTTGCGCTCCAATTAGTTATTTTACATCAAGAACAATGAGGTTTTTCTATTATTGTTTTCTGAAATAAAGTGTGACTAGCACTATTATCACCAATTACTTGTTTGAAACATTATTTATTGAACGATAAGAAAGATTGTAAGAAAAAAGATTAACGAAGAATTGTGATAAACATGAAGTACAATATGATATGGATTTCCTAGCATCAAGACGAATCTCTGAATGACTCCATTTGTAGTATTAAATTGCCACTCATTATAATTTAAAATACCTTTAAATGAGGCTTATAAGAAAGAAACATATCATCTTATTTTCATATATTACTTATAGTAATGCGAAATTTTCTGCATGGTATCCATTTTAATGCTTCTTAAAATTAGGTTTTCTAAGCTTGCGTATTAAACCTGATTTCCTTATAGAATATTTCTATAATACTTGAAGTTATCGAGTATAAAAATTGCTTTGCATTTAGAAAACTTCATCTTTAATAAAATATGCAATTTATTTAAATTATTTTCTTGTGTTACTGTTGACTGTATTACTGATAACTGGATATCAATGACATAATCGTGTATTAGCTAATGCATACTTAAAATTCTACTTGGGAAAATGATCTCTTTGGCTTACAGATTTATATCTTTAACCAAAGTTATCAGCATTTCACAATAAACTTTAGAATAAAGAAATAATAAAAAAAGATTATTGTATATATTTATGTCATTATTTTTAGTGTATTTATACTTTTGTTTTCCAATCTCGCCAGAACATTAAAATTATATTTAAGCATTTGGAATGATAAGTATCAAACATATTTTAATTTAAAAGTAAATAGGTCTGAATGGCATCGGTTGTTCATTCGATGCTGATATTAATTTAAAGTTTCAAATTCATTTAGACACACCCTTAGCACATGGTCATGTAGAAAAAGAAAATGCAACAACCATTTCTCATAGCTCTACAGTAACTACTACATAATAACTACCTACTACTGACTACCTAATTGGTACAACCTTGCCCAAGACCTTCCATCCTAAATTGCATGGTCTACAATAAATTAAATATATTTTCACTTGAAATTTTATTTAATTAATTTATGAATGACATAAAAGAAAAAAGAGATTTGTGATTTTAGTTTGAAAACCACCATATACCGCAATGTTTTTCCAAGATTGGTTTTTCTTTATCTTAATGTTACGATTTCTGTGACGTCTAACACAAACAAATATTTGCATGTAGAAGCAATATAGAAAACATTTATCTAGAATACATAAGTAGTGCTTAACTATTTCATTCTTGATTAATTTTGTAAGATTGTATGACAGTTTATTTTAAACTATTTATAGTAATTCTATTTTTTTATTTTTTCAGGAAACGGAATCACGAACACCACCGGTACACCAGTAGAAAATGGATTGCCCCAAAAAGAGGTAAGATCACTCACATAATTTGTGATGGGAATCAGTGAAAAAACTTAGGAAAGAATATTTTCATTTTTTAATGACTAATAAATGAAAAATTAATTTTGAATTTGACAGTTGTTGATTTCATGTGCTGGAGTAATGAAATTATAAAAAGTTATTTTATTTGAAAAAATTCATTTAAAAGGTGTCCCATAAGATAAGAGGATCTTTTCAGTTTGGTTTGTCCCGGGTTCGATTGCTACAATATAAAGAGCAATGGATACTGCGCATTTCTTCTTTTTTCATGCATATTTGTCAGAGTAAGTGCTTTTGTATTTTTGGATCTTCTTCCTTATTTGTAAATATTTATTATTTCTGAAAAGTTATTTTCATAAATAATAAATATTTGTTCGGAGATTGTGAGACATCGGAATTTGAAAATCCTGTTCAACAGCCTTCAGCAATTAAGCTGAACACCCTGCTTTGCCTCTAATCTATTAAAAGATTTATCATGACCTAATGATGTCTTCGACTCTTTGGATTGCAAGGTTTCAGGTTCAGCTACTGTTTAACAACAAGTCATTGCTTGTTGTTAAACAGTAGCTGAACAGTCAAGTTTCAGTCATTGCATTTCTGTTTTCTGCAGGCACAATTGTCGGGGAAATAGAGGCTTGGTAGGAATAAGTTTTTTCTAAATGCCTTATAATAACTTCAAGTGTTTGGCTGTATGAAGCGTGGAGGACAATTATTAGTTTGAACATAATACTTATTTATAATGCATTTCAAATAGGAAAGGCGTGATTTACAGAAAGCGATCTCTTGTGAGCGATAATTTATAATTATTATTAAATAGTTCACATGTCCACAAAAGTATCGTACTGATATTATTAATAGTATTGAAAAGCATTATCTATATTATTTAATTCCCTTAAGTATAAGAAAGTAGTTTTTGAAAAACATATACGAAACTTGACTTAAAAAAATACATTTTAATTAGTAATTATCCACAAATTCATACAAAAATATCACCACTTAAAGTAAAACAAACTTACTGATACTTAAATATGTCTGTGAGCAAATGTTTTCGAAATAAAAATATAAAGGATATCAAATCTCTACCATACACATTTCATGGTAATTATTGCAGAACTTACTAATTTAAAAGAATTTTAAATTGACAACCTTAAAGTTTGTCATCATTTTCAGATTTACTTGATTTTGGTTTTTTTATATTTTTTTAGATTTATATTTTCATTATTTTTATACTATAGTTCAAATTTTTTATTGAATATCTATTATCTTTTTAAGATTGTAAATGTATAAAATCAAAATAAATATTAAAATACAGATTAATCGGTGATTGCTAAGATTCTTTTTTTACCATCTTTGACCTATATTCTTTTCAGTTGATATTTATCCAAAAATATTATTAAACAATGTTAAATTATTATTGTTAGGAACAATCCGTTATAGTGTATGTTTAGGCATTCAAAGTTTATGTTATGAGAGAATCTTATTTTTGATCATTTTGATAAATAACTGATAGCTAAAACTCCTATAAATAACTCCATTTATATAATGCGGGGTGTTTGTAAAATGACTACCATTAATAATTCATAAAATAATAATGACATAAAAAACCTATATGCATTCATAAAATATATTGTCTTTTTATAATTCAGTTTAAATAGGTTATTTCTTTCTGCTCCTTTGAATAGTTTTTCTTCTGTAAATATCATCTGCATGTGCCATCAAGCATTGACAATTAGCAATTCCATTGCCAGTTTAAATATCTTTTCTTCTGTTGTCTGACCACTTGCAGCATATAGCAGCCACTTTCGTACTTTTTCTTTGGGAATCAGTGAAAGTTATCGCTTAAAATTGCAAACATCGAACACTGGTGACCGATTTCTGAAAGCTAAGATTACAACCACAGTTGCCTTACTTATTGTTACTTGGCGTGGTATCAACTACATCTTTATATTTTTTCTTCTACGAAAGATAGCCTAAATCCATTGACAAAAAAAAAAAACATAAAACGTCGTGAAAGTATCTAATCATTAATTTAAATAAATGGATCTTTATTTAACCATGAATTATTAAACAATAAAATTGATGGGCATATAACACCCTGTATATTCAATTAAATCTATTAAAGTAGAAATATTATAAGAATACAAAATTTGTTTGTTTTTCAAAATTTCGTAATTAGAAAATAATTAATGTGACTCATTTGTTGTAATGAACCATCACAGATTTCAGAAATTAATATAAGAGTTCGGAAAGTTTGTACACTGAGATTTTCATTAAGTCGGATATAGTTTGAAGGGAATGTATTTTTTGCAAGTTTTTTTTTTCATGGAATTAATTAATGAATAATTTTCATAGAACAATAATCTTCTCTTTATCTATTTTTTCAAGCTTTATTTTTTAAACTTCGTTTAAAAAACAACATCTTTTCTTTTCATTAATTTTTCATTCGTAAAAGTTATTTATTATAAATTTATCCCAAGATATTAAAAGCACATCAACGCCAGATAATGAAAAGACTGTTTGTTTCCTTTTCTTTTTTTTCGATTTAGGAGTTTTCTTCATGAAAGTATGAGAAGAAAAATTCCTTGTGTTATTTTTAATCTAAAATAACAACATCTTTTACTTTGTAGCATATAGCTCATAAAACTTTGTGTACATAATACTGAATTAATGAGTCTGTGGTGGCTCTTATAATAAATCTTTTTGACTAAAAGACTATTTACTTTTTTGGAAAAATTCCAACTAAAGCATATTACTCTGCTTTTTTAAATCTAAAGCAAAGAGGATATTTTTATCATGTATTAATAATAATAGTAAGCACATTTTTTTTAATCTATATTTTTATATTCATTTAATCTATATTTTTATATTCACGACCAAAATATTATCTTTGGCATAAATGGGCTTAAAATTAGTTTCTCGTAGTTACATTCTTTCATGAATGAAATGCTTCAATTCATAGAATTTTTGGAAATAAGATATATAATATAAAATTCAGTTGATAGAATTTGTTAGAAAATAAGAAATTTTCTATCAGTTTACAATTATATGTGAAATAATTACTAGAATATATATGGAGTTGAGTGCAGAAAATTAGGATAAAAAAAAAGAACTAATGCCCTTATCATTTGAAAATATATTTGTGAAATATCAAATGATATTATAATAAGAATTAAAGTGTTAACTTTTGAATTTAAAAATAAATATCATAAAACAAAAATAAAGGACTATTCTAAGCAATCCATTTATTGAAGTTCATAATTTTACTAAATACTGCAAGCTGTTATTAGCTCTGAAAATCATTCAATAAAATTTTCTCATAATAATACACACACACACACACACACACACACACACACACACACACACACATATATATATATATATATATATATATATATATATATATATATATATAGTATTTTACTTATTTTATTATATTTTGGTAACCCAATTATTTTATTTGGTAATTAGATTTCTCTTGTAAAGTTCTTAATTTCATCTGACCACATATGTTATGATCGTTCATAATTACCATTTAAGACCTAAAATTAAATTGCTTGATCTAATATTTTCACTGTCGACATAAAATTTATTTCCTGATAGATTTTTTATTAGAAGTTTCGTAATCATACACACATTTTATGTGATATTAGGCAATTGTCTGGAACTTCATCAAATAGTTCTCTTTATTTCTTAGGATTCTTGGCTTTAAAATTTTACTTTATTTATATTCGAAATTTTACTAAGCAAAGAAGGATTATCTTGTTTTTGCTTCGCTTAACATGAAAAATATTTGCTTGCTATCACAAGATTATAATAATAATTGATTAAATTCTTTAATAAATTTAATTTTCTTTACAGTTACTATATTTATCTCTTTTGAAAATAAGATTTAATAAGGATATAAAAATTTTTTTAAATTTTTTTCTTTTACTTTAAATAATGATTTTTCTGCAACCTTGCTCTAATTTATTCATCTATTATGAGACACATAGAAGATAGTATGGATTTTATTTAAAACAATTTTGATTTATTATTTTAAATTTGCCTGATGGAAATTTTTTAAAAATAAGTCTTTGATAAAAACCTATCATACAAATTTGAAAACTTTAGAGACTATATATGGTTTATATTAGATTTAACAAATATTACCCTTAGAATATTACCGAGAATGAGTGCAGATTTATTACAATGTTTTTAAAATATTATGCATTAAATCTTTATATTTTACACGTTAATTATAACACATTATTTTTTTATCTTGGTTGTAATGTATGCATAATTAAGAAGTATTTTCAAACAAATTATGTTAAATAATTTCGTAATAATTTAAGCACTTTACCGAAGTTGACATTATCTTCACTACAAGAAAAACGATGTTGTAAGCTAAGTCTCATACACTGAGAATTAATTCACATCTTTTTCTTATTTCCTTGTTTTTAATTTTGCTACCAAGCATTTTCATATAATTTTGGATTTACAATCATTTGCAAATACTATTTAGTTTTTTATTTTAAAATAAAATACTATTAATAATATTATGAGGAAATACTTTATATTTTTTGTATTTCTAAATAAATTTTAATCGCGATTTTTAAACAACGTTTAACGTCAGAAAATGTTTTGCCTTTTGTTTTACTGGTTTTATTTTTGACACGGAAAAAATTCATCTCTTTGGAAGGATGGAAACTAAAATATATAAAAGAACATTAATCTTTGTGGCATATCACTTACAATAATCAACCTATTTAAGTAGAAAGTTTTACAAAGTGCCTCTGTGTAATTCATCTAAGCGTGACCAGAAGTCATCTGCACATGATCTGCTATAAAAAAATTCCGTGATTAAATATAAATGATCTTAATTTGATGATGCAT
Organism: Latrodectus geometricus; assembly: GCA_026290005.1. Classification (NCBI taxonomy): domain Eukaryota; kingdom Metazoa; phylum Arthropoda; class Arachnida; order Araneae; family Theridiidae; genus Latrodectus; species Latrodectus geometricus. Next base: position 4,834 of record JAPDSC010082568.1, on the reverse strand, counting down.
TTAATAAGTTAAAATGTATTTGTTTTACCAAAATATTTTTCTATTTATTTGATTTATTTTTATATTATTAAAGTTCTTAATTATGCTATAGAAATTTTTTCTTAAGCCTTTTTTTGATTTTCATAAAATTGTCAAATCTTGCATTAGATGCTTAAATTAACAGTCATATAAACATGATTTTGTTTAAATTTTAAGAAAATCAAGTTAAATATTTTAAACAAGTATTTTATTTTATACAAATATAACTTTTAAACAAGAAACAACTTTGTTTAAAAGTTAAGATCATAAATTTTTTTAAACCAAGTCGAATTGAGGCAAGATTAAGTCGCTTGAAATGATCATATTAAGATTATAAAAAAAGTTTTTATAACGTAAATAAATCACAGTTTAAGCCTATTTTATTTTGTTAAGATTTTTAAGCAATTGTTGTGAGTTTTTCGTCATAGAAACTAAATAATATGGCACTATTTTTAAGCAGATTTTATCGATTTTCTATTATTTAACCTCCCCACCCTCTGTAAACCAGAAAATTGACTTGCTTCCACTGTTTAAATATTTGTTCTGTTGTCGTTTTTCTCAGGACTAGGTCCTCCGCTCTATTTGAAATATCAAAGGAAGTACAATAAGGGAAAGTGGGCAGAAGAAGACCTTCGCGTTGCTGTAAAAGAGGTAAGGTAAAGTGCTGGGTTTCAGCTCGAACCAAACACCCACCTTGTTCTCCCTCTAACCACTTAGACGATGTTTAACGTCGCCAGACTCACAATTCTTTCCAAAAGTTCTAATCTCTCGACAATCCACCCTGAAATCCTAACCACCAAATACCTTAAGCAAGTAGAAATGGTGGTGGTCTCATCCAATTGCAAAGTCTGAACTGTAATGGAAATTTTATTGATCGTTAGAAACCAAAACAGTGATCAATATGGAATTCTTGCCTTAGTTTTCAATTGCTTTTCAAATGATGTATATAAAATAATTGAAGATTAATCTCATTCAATTAATCTTCAATTATTGTGATAAAATCTGTAATCATTTAACATATGATTAATAGATTAATTATTTATTCATAATATACAATAACGTAAATGATATATTAACTATAACAGTTTATACTGTTGTTACAAAAAATTTACGATGAAACTGTGAGAACAGAAAGAGTGCGAACAAAGAACTCAGCTTATGTGAGAGCAAACAACTAAACTTTTCTTTTCAAATAACTGACTTTTCGAAACTACTACTAATAATGCTTGATCAGAAAACTTCTCCAATGTTGGGTAAAATACTTACAATTATCTTTAAATGTTTCCAATTTAAATTACTCAGTAAAAAGTTTATATAAAATTGCTACTATATTATTCCTATTTAAGAACAATATTACATAACTAATTTGTTTATCACAAATACAGAAATTTCTATTCTTAAGATATTTCTATGTTTAGGAAAGTAACATATTTTTTTATTTATATATGAACACTTAATTAAAATCAAATCAGTTTTTATATTTTTCTGTGCTTATTTCATTGTTAGTGGCTTTCTGATTTGAATGGTAGAGAAATTGATCTTTCTTAAACTTCTTTAACCCAAATGGAAATATTTGTCCATGAAGATTAAATAATCTCTAAAAATATTCAATGTTTCTTTGCTAGTGCTATGCATTAGTGAGGCTTTAAGCTCAAATGACGAACTTTTTTCTCATATGGGATTTAAAACAATATGTTGTTTGATATGTTGGAATTACTTTGTCTATTAAACTGCCATGTTAAGGAAACTATTACATTCTCTGAGGTTTCTTGGCATGATTTTAGACATATGAAGATTTTTTTTTTCATTTCTTCATGAAATTTTTATAACATAGCATTTGTGTTATTTGTACTAACTGCATACCAGCTTCAGTAAAAGAATAGAACATACATGCCTCCAACTGTAAATTTAACTCATAGTAGAAAACGATTTTTTGTTTACGCACGCTGCTCAGGATAATGGAATAGATGACATCGAAGTTCAAACCGTTGCGGCCAAAGTTGTTGAAAATGTTGTAAGATTGGCATCTGAGGCGGCAAGAGATGCCGATCAAAAGAACTCTTCGCCAAAAATTAGACGATATGATCTTAAGGTAAGTGCCTCTTAAAGCTAACATGTTTTGTATTCTTCAGCCTACTATATCTTTTTAGTCTTTTTTTGTTTATGAGTAATCGCATTTGTGGTGGTGCGCTTGTTTTGTTTTATTTCTTAAGTACATTATTTATCCAGCTTCTCATTTCAAGTGCTATTTCAATTCATTTTTTAAGTGTAGTATACTTGTAATAATGAATATATATTTCACAGTAATTACTGTTTTGTATAATAAATTAGACTGCATCTAAATCATTTATAATTGTTTTTAAATTATTTTACGACTTTTTTTTCTCGTTACCAGGTATTATTTCATTTAGTTCATGTTGTGATTTTATTTAAGCGTTCCCTTAATTTAACTACTTTAAAATAAACGAGAAAATTTATGGAAATATTTTAAGAGGAAAGTAAATCACTAAACACTTTGATTTTAATGAATCCTGTTAATTTATTTTTCTTGCCGACAATTATTGATACGTAATTCAAATGAAGTACAGCACATTTTAATAAAAGAAGAAGAAATCTAATTTTATTTCAGTTCTGGTAATCTTGTTTTTTTTTATTTTTTTTAAATTTATCGGCTATTTAAATTTGAACTATATGTTCATCAAAGGAAAAATTACAAATAAATATTTTTAGAAATTTTTAATATTTATTTTTAATATCATAGCTATAAGCTACTTTATACAACGTATGCTCCATATCATGTAAGTTCCATAGTTGAAAGTCATTTAAACAATTTAACTTAATAATTAAAACTTTATACATTTTTAATAGACGTAGTTAATAAATGTTGAGTAAATATTTTAAAACGTAAAAGAAGTTGATTCTTATAATATAATTATACTTATCTGATAATCTTAAAAACATTTACGAGCAAATACAAAAAAGACGCAAAAATAAATTAATAAATAAATCATTAGAAAACACTTTCATTATTCTGTCTCCAAATTTTCTAAGTAAGATACACACAATTCATTGTAAAATTGTATAAGTAAATTTATGACATGAATTTCTCATAAATTTTATGTTCAGTTTGCTGAGTTTAGTTAATAAATAACTCCTCAGATAATGTGGAATTTGTATTGAATTCGATAAGAAATTTATTTATTAACTACCCAAATTAATATAAGCAATTATTTATAGGTATTTAAAACTTTTTATCCAGATGTAATGAATCATCATAAACTTTGCATGCATTGTTTTACATAATTTTGATAATTTAAGCTAAAAAATTCATTGATATTAAAGTAGTAAAAAAAAATTATTTACTAGATACGATATCAAAAATCAATCGAAAAAACACCGTTAAAAAGAACGTCTCAAGCGATAAATTTATTGGTCAAATAAGGGCGTGTCTTGTCTACTGTCAAAAAGAATTCTGTCAAAGATTTGTTTCTCAGCCAATCAGAAATACTTTTCTCTAATGTATTAACCTTTTAAAACTCGCTTAAATTTATACGGTGAAATCACTTTGATTTCAATTTATTCATTGCTTTAAAGTATTGAATATACTGGTACTAAACATTTTGTTTCAAAATGTAGGGTAGCAGTGCAAATCTGTTGTAATTTCACGTGAATTGATCATCGAGTTTGCAATGATTTTATTAATGTAATGATTTAATGTACGTCATACACATGAGAGAGAAAACTTGAATTCGTTGTAAAGGAAATAGTGGCATGCGGGTGTATACCATAAAATTTTCACTCGATTAATTTGTGATTAATCATTTTAGAAGATACAGTATCCTAACTGACAAAGCGTTCGTAGAAGAGGGAATAAATCCCAAATTTAGTTTTTGATTATTTAGAATATATTTTATAAGTTCAATATATAGATTTCATTAACAAAATCGTGAAACATTAAATCGACATGTAGGAACTCGGAATTTAATGGTGCTTTTGATGCAAAATACAAGAACATAAACTGTTATCATTCATTATGTATTTTAAATAAAATTTATGATATTCATGTTTATAAGACTACTGAAAGCGTATATGAATAATTATTTTCTTATAAAAATATATGCAGATGAAATTTTATTTTTCATTGATTTTATAATTATTTTAATTTTGAAAATAACATGACACAATTTCTTAATTTGATTACAGGAAAAATTTAATGAATTTATTGAATTAAAAAAATGTAATGAACATAAGTATCATGAGAAACAAAATTTGAATGTTTAGACATTTTTTAATTGCAAGCTTGGCATTGTTATTGAATCTAAGTTTCGTCTTATATCATCACATTTTTCAAATAATTTTAAAAGGTAAAAAATTTTTATATTAGCATCATTTTTTTCAAAATAACTTATTTTTAAATCATTGACTGTTATTAAAAAACAACGTTTTATTTCATAGTTTTGTAACTAGGATGTAAAATAAATTTCTGTTTGAGGTAAAATAGATCTTAATCATATATGGATATAATCTTTTGAAAAATCTTTTAAATAATTTCGTGTTATCTTTTTATTTATTGTGATTTTTGGTTAAAATCTTTATTCTTATTAATGATATTTTTGAGCATTTCATCAAATCCTCATGGATATTGAGGATTTGATTTTTCTTCTTTGGTGATGTTCATTAATATTTCCTAAGAGGCACTTATTAAGAAGTTTTGTTATTATTTCTTATGCCATCAAAATTTGTCAATTTATTTTTATTTATGAATTATCTTGTGTGTGTCCTTTATATATATATATATATATATATATATATATAT
>JAPDSC010082565.1:70253-115016 GCA_026290005.1 Latrodectus geometricus | reverse complement strand
AAAAAAAAAACAATGAACAATTTTATTATTTTTTTCTACTTTTTTATGTTGAAAAAAAAATAACCAGATCATTTATTTTTTTATTTTTCATGTGTAGAATAAATATCACTTATATAAAATATTATATAAATGCTATTGATTTGGAAAGAAAGGAAGGAAAGGAAAAAAAAAAAAAAAAAAAAAAACCTTGTGATTGCTTATGTTGCATAGATTTATAAATCTTCTCAATTTTTAAAAAATTATATTTTTTAATTTATTCAAAAATACTGGCAATATTGCTGTATTAGTTGATGATTTGGATTTGTATGTTTGAGAATAAACTATAAAATTGCTTTTCATTTCTTCAAAATCTCTCAGTATTTATAATGCAATTAAAATAATCCGTAAATCCCTAAAATTATGCGACTCTATCAATATGTTGTTTACATAGTTGAAGGTTGATTTTTATTTTTATTTTTTGATCATATGCAAGATGTTAATTAAATGCAGCCCTCTTTAAAAAAAAGGGGGGGGGGAATGCTATTAAGTGAAATTTGAAAAGATGAAATATATCTGCTAATAAATGTCGAAAATACTGTTTAATATTGTGCTTGGAGTAAGATAAATTTAGAATTATTTGATACATAAATATTTACAATTAGAAAATAATAATCATCATATTTTATTCCTATTACTACAATTTGATATTTTAAGTAAGTCTAAGACTAAAAGTTCACACAAAAATATTCTTTCTCAGAGAGATAACTTTCTAAATTTCCTTAACTTCCTTATTTTCATAATTTTCCTTGGATTCCTTTAAAACTTCTTCTGAGATGAGATTTTTTTTAATTATTTTTTTAGTGCAATTAAAAAAAAAAACTTTTCCCTGTTGTTTACTCCAACAATTGTTTCCATCTCCTTTTCAGTGTCATAATAAATGATGTCCAATGAATATCATATTAGTAGTGGGTATCACTTATTGGAACACTTCTATGAACTAATCACATGACTTTGAAATTCTATTGATTTGGAAGGTTTTTAAAATTGTCAAGTTACATGATTTAACCATGCAGAACATAATTATGTACTCATCCCACTGCAACTAGATCTAACTGCTAATTTTTGCTGCATATATACACACACACACACACACACACACACACATATATATATATATATATATATATATATATATATATATATATATATATATATATATATATATATATGAATTATAAGAAGAAAAGGAAATGATTGGGAAAAAAAATTTACCATCAAGATTTTAATTTAGTGACTTTCTTGCAATGAAATAATCAGATCATTTATTGCAAATGATTTTTCAAATCTATTTTCATTTGTTTTTAATTTAGTTTTATTTCATCTATATGACTATTGAGCTATAGATTTAGGTTTATAAAAATTAATAAAAGATTATTTAAAGTTATATTTAACAAAACAAAAGAGAGATATTATTTTTTGTTTTGTATTATAATTTTAAAGAAATTTCTGGAAATAGCTATGACTGGGAAATCAAATCAGTTTGCATTTCTGCTATCTCAATTTCCTAAGTTGTGTTTTGTTGAAAATTTTTCTGGATAAAAATTTTTAAATAAAAGTTAATCGTTAATTATCTAATTGAATGTTTATGAAAGGAATTTGGAACTACTTTGATATACCCCCCCAAAATCGGAAATTTGGCGACTTTTTTTCTCGCCAAGCAAAATACCTGTGTTTGGCGCTTTTTTCTCGCCAAGATAAATACAAATAATTAATAACAAAAAAAAAAAAAAAAAAAACCTCGAAAAATGGTACAAAATACAAGAAAATGCTACATTTGACAACAGCGAAAACCTAAAAGCTGAAAAAACCCAAATTGGCAACACCAAAATAAGAAACGGCAACCCTAAAAAGTCTGTAGGTAGTGCCAGATTTGGCGCTCAATTTTGGTTCCAGGAATTTGAATGTATTATTGTAAGTTTCAGGAATTTGAATGTATTATTGTAACAAAGTTGTTCCAGGAATTTGAATGTATTATTGTAAGTTTCTTTTAAATAATGGAAAACCCTAGATTTTGTAACAGTTATCTCTTTTTATAAAATAAAATTATCATTTTAACAAATAAAAGCAATTTACATAATAGAAACTTTATAAAATTATAATTTTTTGTAGATATTTATTACAGAGTGTATAATTTTCAAGCAATCTATTCAATTTTATATAGGCAATCAATTCAGAAAGTATGAATATTTAAACTCTGATCTGTAATTGTAAATTCAATGTCAAATATTATATTGTTAAAAGTAGAACATAAATTTACTGCTATATCTAATGCAAATTAAAAATTTTTAGTTAATTTAATAGCATTGAGAAATGTTGAGACTAACAAGAATTTAAGAAAAACTTCTTTAGTGACATATCAATCACTGGTGATGATTTAAAAATTAAATTTAAAAAACACTTAAATTTTTCTATACATTTAACTGGGTTATAAAAAAGAAATGAGCTTTTTGGATTGCTTAAACAAAAATAGAAGAAATATTTCTGTAATTCTCTCTTTCTTTTAGTTATATCTTCATTATACTTTTATTTAAATGTTTTGGATTATTTCTCAAGAAATTTTTTTGTTTTATGCAATTTATTGGTTGAAATAAATACCAATATATATTTTTATATTTCATGGGGAAACTGATTTATATTTTCTTTTTTTGTGTGTTATGCTTTGTATTATTATTAATAAAATAAACAGCTGCTTCATTCCTTAGCAAAATTTTATTGTCAATGAATACTTAGCAATGGTATGTAATATTTAAAAAAAGTATAGTTCTCTAAAATTTTCAAAATTTTAAATGATTTTGGACATGGTACAAAATGTTAAATTCTGGATTCAAAATAATAAAAAATATAGAGGTGTTCAAGAAAGCATTAACTCTTCTAATTCCGATTATCATGGAATTGAATGAGATAATGCTCTTACTAAAAATTTTTACCTCACAGTTATATTCTATATTGAATTTAGAATTTACAAACACTGATATCAGTTTAAAAATTAACATTGCTTAATTTAAATACTATCTCTTTCAACTGAAAAATGTTAGTAAAAATTCTTGAAAATTTGACTCTTATGAAGTTGCTGTCAGTAAATCAGCATTTAACTCCTGTTTTTTTCAGATTACAACTTAGTTCTTTTTTAATTAGCAATTGAAATTTTTCAAAAGTTAAACTTCATATATAATTGAGAATTTCTGTGTATTAATTGTTCTCATTAGAAATTATATTTAAGCTAATTAAGTTATACAAAATATCTTCAGATTTAATTCTTATAAGAGTAGAATATATTGTTTCAACAAGATACAAATATTACATAATAAAGAATTAGTAAACTTTTTGCCATTCATTAATCTTTTATAAATATTTATGTAGTTTTCAGATAAATTGGATTTTCTATTTTAACATTCAGGAATAAGAAAATTGTGTAAACCAGTCTTTTATTTCATATAAATCATTTCATTGCTGCACAATATTGATATATTTCAAAAATATTTTAGGAAAAATAATTGCTGCACACCCTGTTTCTGGATTTTTGATTAAATTTTACGTAATATTCAAGTTGTAGGAAAATTATTATCTCCAACAATTTGAATTAAAGTTTTAAAAACCCATATTGAAATATTTACATTGACCATTCCTGATTATTTTGGTATTTTGAATTAAGAGTTCACTGTTGAGAAAGAAGAATGATAATTATATTATATTACTGGCTTTGAATCATTTTTCTGCAAAAAGTTTTATAATTGAGGACAACTTAAGAATATAGTTTTTTATGTACAAATTATCATTTTTTGTATATAAAAATATTTATTCTTAAAAATACTAGTTGGAAAATGTTAATTGTATAAATGATTGATTATTTTTTTCAGTGGCCTTAAGTTTGTTCAGGTTATTTATCCTATTTTAGCATTTAAATTTATTTTGCTTGACTTTGATATTCATTAGTTAACTTGTAATTGAGTGTTCTGCATTTTGGCCATCAGTTCAACCATTCATTATTGTAATTCTAACCTTGCACTTGGGTGATTTGAAATCCACTTTCAACTGTGTATTTTGATCAAATTAGCTCTTGTGAGTCTAAAGATCAAAATCCAAATAACTAGTAATTTAATTGAATAATACCTCACTATACGCAACATGTTGATTCTTTTATTTATCAAGTAGTTTTAAATCGTGAAGGAATTATTCTAAATAAATCTAGAAAATTGGTATATATACACATGTGCATCAAATTTTAAATCTCCAGTTAATATTTTTGAGTCGAATTCTTCAAACTATATGTAGTCAATATTATAAGCTAGTATATATAAAACCAGTTTTTTGGGTATCTTGTAAAGCTTTCTTTGTGGAAATAAAAATATTCATTAAAAATATCGGACAATTATGAATTTAATGGATATTCAAATATTGTAAAGATTATTTTGTGGTTCTAACAAAGAGCATTGAGGAAAAATATTAATTTTATAAACATTATTTAAAAGAATATATTATCTTTTATAATTTAATTGCAATATTTATTTTTCACTATAATGTTAAAAACTTGAATTTTTCTCTTGGAATATTGACTAGTATATTTTTGTATTATAAAAAATGTTTCAGTATTCTACCATTTCAAGGAAACTAAGTGTTTAAATATATGTAAAGCAAATGAGTTTAATGTCAGTGCTGCTGTTAATTACTTAGCTTTTTTTTTAACTATCAGATTTTATTGTTCTGTAAAATGGTACAAATAACTTCATTAAAAGTTGATTGTAGCAATACAATATTTTATTTTATTGTATTGCTAAATTATAAAAAAGCATTAGTTTTTAAAATGTTTTCTTATTGACAGATGTGGAAAGTTTTTCCTATATTAGTACTTGTGGTGATTCTGGAGCTTGCTGTTGCACCTCCAGTAGATCCTCCAAAAAAAGAAACTGATGACAAAAATGACCAACCTGAAGCATTAGATGATTTTGTGAGTACATTTTATTTTAAAAATTTATCTTCTGTTGAATTCCTGATTGATTGAAAATTCAAAATACATTTTTCATATAGCTGAATATGTTTCATATATTTGCTATGTCTGAAATGAGATAAAATATTTAGTTTATTTTATATAACTTTTGATTGAATTAAAAATTAATCCCATAATTAGAATTCAAAATGAAAACATTCCTGGAAATTAATTTTGAATAAAATATGTTGTGGAATACATAAAAGATCATTTTTTTTTTCATATAATGTTTTCTTTTTTGATTAAAAAGCAGTTAAATTGGAGATGTTATGTAAGAGCTTCATTATTTGGTGTTAAACGTAATTATCATATGCATGGAGTAAAAGGTAACTCTATATATTTGATAATTGTGTAGTTTAATGCATCAATCGTAGTATAATATCTGATAGATACATTGATAGGTATATGCAACTGAAAATTGAGGACTTCAATTTTTTCAGTGATTTGTTTAATAGATCTTGTCAACAAGTACTATTGCAAAGAGCTATCAGGTGTGGTAGAACAAAATTGAAATCCATTTATTCATATATTAAAATATTTTATAATAAATTACATCTAATTTAATAGATGTACTAATGTTTTTTTCAATTTAATGCTGATGCTATTAAATTGAGAAGCTTTGCCCATTTTGCTCTGAACTATTTCCTACTGGCCAATGGACAGCAGGAGTTGTGACCTTAAGTTTAACGATTCATGAACCTGAATTTCACCTTGAGTATTCATGGTAATTTATAATCAATTTAAGCTGTTATTCCGATCCTAATTAATCCTTGTGTGTAAAAAAAATGACCATTTGACAACAAATCAACCAAAATCTAAGAGTATGTATTTTTAAACAATATATATATATATATATATATATATATAATTAAAATGATTTGCTGAGTTAGTGGAACGTTAAGGATGGAGATATTGAAAAATATTGCTTGAATATATAAGAATATATTATTGCTTTTGTGTCTATAACAAAGTTTGAAACAATTATTTAGAAAAATACTAACTATTGATAATTGTTTGTAAAATTGAGTTGTGCTTCCGTCATGGCTAAATCAATTTTGAGAATAATCCAGAAATTATGAGAATAACAAAAAAAAAAAAAAAAAAAAACATAAGCATGCATTTGAATGATTTAAGCACAATTGGTAACATAAACATTTTTATTACTTAAGAAATAATACAATAAATTAAAGAATTTACTTCAGAAAATCATTTAAAAATTTTGGCTATTTTCCATTTAAATATATCTTTTTTTTTTATAGGGGTTGGAGTTATTTTACAATTAGAACATTGTGGATAACCAACAAAGATGATAAATTATTTGTGCATAATTAGCTGATTTTTTTTTTTTTTTTTTTTTTTTTTTTAAATCTGCAACGATGAGTTCTGTACTAATTGAAAATTTCTAATCTTTTGTATCAGAAGTCTTTCATAGGTTTTAATATGTAATAATTTCTCATGTCATTTGACTATCTACTGAACATTTTGTATGCATCAATATATTAATGGTAAAAGATTAGAGAATCCAGGTTTGGTGTGATTTTCATGCCAAGTGCTGCACAGTTATCTAGCCAACCTAAAGTAACTAATTTAACTGCATATTGTGCATGAGCATGATATGCAGTTACCATATACTGATTTCACTCAACTTTACAATCACACGCTATTTTAAATTTCAAGTATTTAATTTTCAATTATGTCATTATAATAACTTACTACAGAAGTATTAGAATGCTAATAACTATGGAAACTAATTTCACAAAGGTTACATTATAAAAAAATGTATGAACTAATTATCAAATAGTGTACAAAAGGTGACAACCAGCAAACAAAACTGAATTTTTAATGTAAATAAAATTCATTTTTAAAAAAGTTTGAATTTTAATTAACTGGGCAGTGGCACCCACCTTAATAAAACCCAGTGTCTAGCATTCTAGGGCTGCATTGTACCAAGCAAAAAAGCTAAGTCTGTATAGTTAAAAAAAGCTTTTATTAAAACTCTAGTTTTAATTAACCAACTTAAAAAACCTCAGTATAGTGCAATCTTGCCCTAATTTTAACCAAGCAATAAAAATAAATCTATAGCATAAACATTTTATTAAAAATAGACTTTCTAGTTAATCAGCCATACCATTCTGAATAAATCTAAATACAAATATATGAAATATTTTATAAACTAAACTTAATATATAACCTAAAATATTGCATACAACAGCAATATTAATTAATTGTATAAAATAACTCACCTAACCCATGCTTGCAGAATTGTCAGACAATTGACAGATTTTATGCTCATAAAAATCATGCCACAATGTTTTTGGAATGATAACATGACCATATACTCTGTGAAAAAAATCATAATTCAAATTAATGAAAACTATATGTAAATAAATTTATTTTATAAACTTTCAAAATAAATTTCTATTTAAGAAACTTAAAACAAAAAATTTAAACTTAATCTTCATAAACTTAATAAAAAAAAATTCCAAACATAATTATTAAATCATTCATTTCAAAAGCTTAGACTGTAAACAAATAAAAACAAATTACTAATCAAATGCTTCCAGGGTTACAAGCATGCATAATAAATTTCACATGTGTACACAATCAAGTTAAGTTATAAAACAAAAATTACATCATACAAACACATTCCAACACAGTAAGCCAGTTTGGCACATTCTATCGCCTGCACTGGTACCTAGCCTTTAGCCATGTAAATTGAAGGTTATCGACATTACTTCTGTTTTATGATTTCTGTTATTAGATTGTAATATAAAAGATATTAAGATTAAATTAATTGCATTGATTTTTTTAAATGTGTTGCTTTTATAATAATTTGAAAAATATATTTAAATTCTAGTATCTGACATAAAAAAAATATACAGATTTACAATTTTTTTATGTGTTATAATATTGCATAGAAGCAACATTTATGAAGTCTCAGTCAAATTTTTGTGTGGATTTCAGTTTTATCATTTATATTTTTATCCTGTAGTTTTTGCACTTAATTTTTTCTGCGTTAATTTTCTTTCCTACATCTGTACTTACTGGCAATCTCTTAAAATTGAATATTTTTATAATAAGCTCATAATAGGGTTTGTGCAACAGTTGAGTTTTCAATTACAGTATTTTCCTGTATATAATGTGTGTATTTTATGTTGAAAAGTTTCAAATTTCATTATGCATATTATATGCCGCCATGGATAATAATAAAAAAATTAAAACATTCTATGCCAGAGAGGCTTGCAATAAAATTTTCAAAGAAATACCATTTATGTTTCACAAAATAAATAATAGAAGACAGTATGACTCAGCTGATTTATTTCAACTATAATCAGCTTTTTTCGACTATGTTCAAGAACAAATTCTGCTTCTAGAAAAGATTACAATTGCAGTTGACTAATGTCATTTTGTAATTTGTTTTTACTTGAGCTATTTCATTTTGAAAATATTCAAGTTTGCTTATTGTCACGAGCAAATGAAATTGTACAAGTTACACAAAAGATTTTAAATTAAAAGGTATAGGGAAAGCAAATAAAAATATGGAGACTAGCATTTTAATGTAAGGGGAATAACAAAGTATGGGTTGTACAAAAGAAAAATAAATCCTATGTGCATTTTAAAAATAATCCATTTCTTTTATTTAATTATTTACAGAACAAATAAATTTTATTTTTAAAATATGTTTAACCTCAGTTTAAAATTTATTAAAAATTATAAAAAGAAGAATTTAAGTTTTACTATAATCTTGCAATTATTGTTCTTAATTGATCTCGTGCTTTCTTCTCAGTTTATTACACTTTGCGATGAGGTGGATCCAAAAAGATTTTTTTCATAAGAGATGTTTTTTCTGTACAATTTATTGTATTTTTAATTATACTGTGTATTTTATATGACATCCACATTATCAGTAGTATATATTTTCGACTGTTCGTCAGAAAAATTGCCACAGATTAAGCGGCACTTTAATTTGAAAAAAGATCTTGTGGATCACTACTGCGAATTATATACAGGAAAATACACACTGTATTTATCTTGTATTATCTTGTATATAATTCTAATTCTATTCTATAATTCTGTATTTTCCTATATATAAAACTAATTCTTTTATAAAAACTAATATTGTTAAATTTTCTGTTTTGCCTTGATAGTATTTTTAAGACTAGGAACAATTAATGAAATAGATGTAATTTATATTTTAGGGGCTTGAATATGGTCGTTATCTGCAACAAGTTGTTCAAGCTTTAGAAGGAGATAAGGAATTTGCAAAAAAGCTTGAAAATATAAGTGCTGAGCAAATACGAGTAGGTTATATTTTATTAAATTAACTTTTGTTAAACTTGGTCTAAATTACTAAAATTTTATAGAATCATATTATAATAAAATATTCTTAACAATTGCTATATTGTAATAATTTTAATGGTTTAATATTTTTATTTTTTCTAAAGCAAATATTACATGTTCATGCATAAAGCAAATTTTATGCATCAATATTATCATTTTTATAATTATGCAGCTATTTCTAATGAGACAAATTATTAAATGTATCCAGTAGTTAAGGTTTTATTACTAATAATTTGTTAACTTTTTTTATTTTTATTTTAAGATAGTGATAAAAAAAAATATATTTATTGAGGGACTGTTGTATACTTGCGAAAGAATCCAAAGGAAATTAACATGGATGATGAATATTAATTTTAATCTTCACTTATAAAATTAATGCACTACAAGCTTATTGTCAATATTATTTTGAAACATGTGGATTTACTATCATAAATTATATATATAGAAAGTTATTACAAAGCATACATTTTTCACATATTTGAAGCACTTAACTGCCAGTTTCTATTATTAAATAAAGGAAATTATCAATTAGCCCTGAGAATAAATTAAGATTTACTGAAATTCCAAATTTTTCTAATAATAATTCTTAAAAATTTAAAATTTTGGGAATTTCGATATTTTTTTTTAAGTAGAATCATTTTAAACTAAAATTGTAACTACTTTATTCATTTTTTTATTAATCCTTTCGTGCCGATTGTCATTCAATGTGCCAGCAAGAAACACATTCAGTTCTCTTCTGACAGGCAAGCATGCCAGAGTGTTTTCTCATTCACTCCTAGCCATCATACATTTATGTCAATGCCCTGGAACATTTTAAGAACTATCATTTTTGACACGGCATTAGATTGCATTGCATGTCCATATAGTTTCAGATACATATAGATTTGATCTTCTACTCGAAATAAGTGAAGCCTGATACACATACACATAGTTTTTGATTACATAAACATGAATGTTTTCAAATGGCATGCTTTATAACTGTTCTCTTTAAATTCAAATGTGGTATTTATTTATAGTTAATACGGAATTTTATTTTCACTAGACCATTGGGCATTTCGATTTGCAGTTTCAAAAACAGTATTTTAAGTAGCACATTTTAGTTTTAAGATACAAATCTTAGTCATTAAATGGTAAGTAATAAAAATAAAACATGCAAAATGTGTATTTATACATGAAATAACTAAAGCATATGCCAGTTAAATATTCTACTGAGCATTATTTAACAATGCTTTGATATTTTAGTAATTTCTTGGATTTAGACTTAATAGCAAAAAAACCTCTGATCCTAGACAAACACTTGTGAAAAAGATTGTCAGCTTCAGCTATAAGCACACTTTTGCGCTTCTTGTTGCAAAAGGGTTGAACTATAACTTTCTTCCATTGTAGATTTAAAAAGAAAATGTTGAAATGCAGTTTTTAAAAATATTACATTTACAAATTACATAGGAATTTATTAAATGCACCAATGCAACTTACAATCAAATCTAAATATAGATTTTACTGATTTATATGCATATTCTATTATAGTATATATGCATATTCTATTATAGTATATGCTATAATGTTGCATTAATGTTTCCAATAACTAATTACTATAAATTAAAGTAATTTAGCTTGTGTTTAAAGAACTTTTGAAGAAATATTTTAATAAATAATTATTTTTATAAAACAAAATTTTTTTATTAAAATTTTAAATAAATTTTATAACTTTGCTATAATAATCTTTTTATGAAGGAAAAACTAATAAGATTTTACAATCGTTTGTGTTTCCAAACTGTTGTGATCGTGAGCATATTATACGATTTGAAAATTACTGCATATCCTATATTCTGTTTTCAAATCAAAATTGAAGTAAGATTAAATCTTGACTTCTTGCTTATAATGTTTAATATGTGTTTTTATTCTAGAGTGGACATATTGCTAAAGAGCTGGAATTTGTGAAACAGAATGTTCGTACTAAGTTGGATGAACTGAAAAGGATTGAATTGGATCGTCTGCGTAAGCTCATTCAAGAACAAATGGAGCGCACTGAATTAGGTCTGTACCGTGACGGAGATGGTCACCTCTTGAATACTCCTGATGGCCGGCGGTGGAGAACTATTCCTAACCACAAAGGTGGTTTCGAAGGTGGTTTTGGTGATGGGAATTTTCTGGTTAGGTTGGCTTATTCCCCTTTTTTGTTATGATCCCATCCTTCCTTTTCATGCTTGCTTCTGCTTCTCATAGCTGCTAGGGTTGCATTACAAATAATTAAACATTTTTCTTATTCTATGCTGTTCAAATATACAATTCTGAAAGAAATATTTTTACTTCATACAAAAGTAAAAATATTTTAGTAAAATATTTGCTATTTTGACAATTTAAATATTATATCTACTGCATTTTTTAAAAAAAAATTTCTCTTACCTTTTTAATAAAAATTTCCTTTTTTATTCTCCGTGAGTAGAAAACACTTTCTGTTTTACAATTTTAAATTCCTTAGTATTGAAGTTCATAATTTTAAAAAAATGTGCTGTAAACATTTTTGAAAATATTTATGCAAATTTTGTGTGTAATTTATTTTTGTATCATTAAAATTGAATAAGTTAACAAGTTGCAATAAGACGAATCAATTAATCAATTTGCAATTAATACAATGCAATATGACGAAAGATTAATTTATTATTTAGCCAATTCACATGGCATTTAGTATTTATGATAAGATATTATTAGATAATTTTTTTTTTAATTTAATTTGTAATATATTTCAGAATAGATAATATTTTAAAAATTTTTCTCATTTCTAAACAAAATTTTATTATAACTAATAATTTAATCTCTTAAAGAATTTGGTTCAAAATAAATAATAAAATTAGCAATTTATTTGATTGAAATTATAAGCTGTATTACAAATCATTCATCCAGTTAATTCTTTAAGATCTTTATTATTTTAGGATTGAGTGATAAATCAGCTAATCTATTTTTTATTATTTATAAGAAAAGTGTATATTTTTTTAATGTCAACTCTGATTTGTTGCAAAATTAATTTCTTAGTATTATGTATGATTTTTTTGTCAAATGGCTCATCAGTTTTTCTGTTTTGTAATTGATTATTAACATGATTATTAAGTTATCTTTAACATGACTTTTGCTTCTACCTAAAAAAAATGCGATCCCAATTGTTACAAAACTCCCTTACTGAGTAGAATTTCAATTCTTTGTTGAAATAAAAACTCATTTAGACAAATTTAAGTTGTGGAACAGAATGGTACCTATAATTTAATAAATATATACCGAAATTTAAATGAGTTTTGTTTTCTTTAATTTAAATGAGTTATGTTTTCCTCAAAAATTGGAACAAACTTTCTGGACAATCCAATACTTAGCATAGTTGCTGTTACAAATCCAAAGACATAAGTTGAATTTTCTATATTTCTTATAAACTTTGACATTTGCTGTATTATTCATTAAAATTTTTTAAAAAATTACATATTTTTTTCATAAAAATGTTTTTAATAAAAAGTGGAAGAAATAAAATATTTCCACTCTTACATTATGCATTAAATATATGTACAAATATGTAAATGTATTAAAATTGCTAGTTTTCCATAGTTGGTTAGAAAAAAATATATTCCAATTATTACATTATGCATGTATTATACACATAAGAATATGTATATTCTTACTAAGGCTTCTAAAATGTTAAATTCTTAGTTATTTTTCTGCATTTCGTTGTCACGTTTTTGCCTTTGATTTTAAACATTTGTAATGGATGAATATCAACTAAAAGTAATAGGTAAATTTCTTTTCTTTTTCAGTATTTTTTTAGTTTGTCTCTCTGATCTTTTGAAACTTCTATGCACAGAAATATGTGCTAATAAAAGGGAATTCCTTAAAATGCCCAGAAATTAAATGATTATGTTTATATTTAGTGTTAAGATTTTAAGACATTTCTTTATTGTATTCATTTATTACTCACAAAAAAAATTAATTTATAATATTGTTTTTTAGAGTATTTAATAAGTGCAAAGGAATAGATATAATTTTTTTTATGCATTAAAAACAAATTTCAGGAACCCTTAAAATTTTGTTACTCTACTAACTATTGTGAGTAATGATGAACACTTTGAGTTAAAAGAAGGTATCAATATTGGTGTTTCAAAAGTTAAGTTTAGAAATTTGCTTTACATTTCTATGTTATATAATTTTACCAATTATATTTTGACATATTTAAGATATTTACATACAATGACTCTATTATAGTACTTTTCTAATTTATAATAAACATAGATAATAATTATTAAACTTTCATTAAGATGAAATGCTTTTTACTTTTTTAATTTTGGTTTTGTGAGTCTCTAGCTTCTTATTCTACTGACTTCATATTAACCCCTTCCCATTTATGTTTATCTCATTTTACTGCTTTTGCTGAATTGCTTGAAACAAATCAGCATTTAATGTGTTTTAATATGGGCATAAATGTTTTTCGCTTCTTAATATAGTTTTGATTGTTGTGTTTTCTAATATGAAATTAATTCTGCTATGTGTGGAGAGTAATAAATTTAAACAAAAAAACAGTATAAGTATGCATATTTAGAGATTCCTTCTAATTTTAGTTTTATCAATATTATGTTATTACATTTTGTAGTTTTTATCTTAATGAAAATGATATAAATATAAGAATATTTATTTTATTGTTAACTACTATTTATCAATGAATAATTAAAAAATTTTTTAAATGATTTCAACTATTACCGTTTAAATGATTCTGTAAAAATTATGTATGCTTTGGATAAATCAGTAAAACATTTTCTATTAAATTCAAGCATAAAATATATTACTATAGTTGTTATTGCTATACATACATTGCTTGAATGGCAATAAGTAACAAACGATGCAGCAATTTTTTTCTAGAAATGTATTCAATTATTTACTATCATTGTCACTTATTTTTAGTCTATATATTTATGCATAATTTTGAAATATCTGCTTATTACTGTAAATATAATATTTTAAATTTTTTTTTTTTTTATATTGACAAACATGAAAATTTTGACTTTTTATATGCTTGTTGTCAACTTTTTTGTAAAACTAAAATTTGAATTCTTATATTCTTTTCCTTGGTTTATATTTTTCTCATTGTTTTCCTTTCTGCAAGATGGAAATTTCATTGTAAAACATTTCTTCTAAATTAATGTTAAATTCTCATTTTCTAACGGCATGATTTTAATTTTCTTATTTGCATGAAAACTTTGAGTATGTTTTTGATTTATTTGTCATGAAAAAATCATATTTTTGATAATTAAGAAGCTGTTAGAGTAATCACAGTAAATAAACATATTTATTTAAAAGCTTTTAAGATGTTTGTTTAATTTAAAAATTCATGAAATTATATAAAATTAAAAAATAAGGCTATAAATTATAAAAACAAGTTCTGAAATAAATTTAAATATAAATTAGTTAAAAAAAAGACTTCCTTTTTAAACAAAATTATATTGAAAAATGAAACCAAGTCATCTTAACTTATTTTAATTTTTCTGCATTTTAAGCATTCATATTAATTTTTAGATACATTTTTATCACATGAAAAATATAAAATACATACCCACAATAGCAAAATATATTTCATAAATAAAATTTACCTATTTAATTTTATTGAAATTTTGCTGAATTGACTCCTAAATTATTATTGCTTTAATTTAACAGTTTGTGGCTTGATTCCTATCTGAATGTGACTGTTTGTAGTGGTTTGGATTGTAATTCCTGATCCCATTAGCCTTTGTTTCCATAAAGTGATTAGAGTCTCAGTTAAACTAAAGTTTGATATAATATCAAACGTTATTTTATTGAATTTAATCTTATTCTTGATCAAATGCTTGCTTTAAATTTTGTAGAACAATCCAAAATCAAAAGATTTTTATTCTAATGCTCATTCTATTTAAATTTACATCTTTTACTACATTTTGTGGTTTCAAATAGGAAAATTTTTTGTATATGTTGTAAAATGCAAAAAATATTGCATTCATATTGTAGAGAATTTTTATAGTAATGTTTTTCAGACTTATTGCTAAACACAAATGGTAACTTAAATTTTTAATTAAGAAGGAAATTTAAAATCTTTGAAATTAATTATTAAGTCAAGTTTCATTGAAAGTTTTTAAAAAAGCTGATTTTGTTTTACTAGTGATGAAGTAATTTAATTTCGGTTTAAAATTTGATCTATTTTTAAATTTTGCAAAATGAATTTATCTTATTTTTTCTCTTTTGTTTATACTAATAAAATATAATTACCTCTTAGGTTTAGATAGAAAAGGTGTAAAGATACCTAAACATTTAGATGTAGAAAATCCTTATAGCTTTGAAATTGAAGATTTGAAAAAGCTTATTCAAACAGTAAGCATATTTTATTTATGGTTAAGAAATGATGATCTAATATAGATAAGTCCAAAAAAGTACCCTGCTATTTATTTATTTGTTCTGAAAAATTCAATCATTTGACAAATTTCACATTGACAGATTTTATTGCTAGCTTTTGATATTAGAAAATTATATGTGTTCTTTTTGTTGGGTATAATTGTTTAATGTTTTCTGAAATAACACTTTTTAGTTTGTTTCCATGGTTTATCTTCTGTAATTTTCAGAGTGAAAAAATATAGAAGATAGATTTTGGCAAAAAGTGACCACAAAATAGTGTTTCAACTGTGGAAGATTTAAAAATAATAAGTCAATTTTAATATCTGAAAACAAATGTAAAAAGGAACTATTTTGCAAGTTAAAATTTATACTATTTAATTAGAGATGGAAGTCAAATTGTTAGATTGATTGTATTTAATGTCTAAATAAATTTCTCAATTATATTGCATTTTCTATGTTCCAAAAATATTTCATTCTATAGTACTTTTAAGCATTTTAAATTTCCTAACAATTTATTTTATTCAAAACTAATAAAATTTAAATATAAAGTTAAAATTCTGTTAAACATTTCGAGTTTACAAAGTTAATATTTTGTGTAATTTATTTTTGTTACTTGATTTCTAATTTGCAATGCTAAAAATAGTTAAAAAATAAAAAAAAATTGTGTTTAAAAAAAAGTATTGCTTCTAAATTAATTATTCCATTTCATTTGCACTGCATGACTTTTATGGTTCAACCAGATAAATTTCTTATAATTTTCTTAGAATAAATAATTATAGAATTAAATCATCAGCTACGTACTGATTTGCACTATTCTTAGTAAATAACATTAATTACTGAGTAGCATTAAATCTGTCACTTCATATTTAAATAAAATTTAACAATTTTAACTTAAAAGTATTTACTTTAAGATATAATATATGTAACTAAAATCACACAGATATTAAAATTTCATTTTAATATCAGATTTCAGTTATATGTGGTGTGTCAATTGCAATAAAAAAATAAATTAGTTTTGCAGTTAGATGTCTTTGTTCACTATACTATTTTAATAAAATTAAAAGTTTTCTCTTTCTTTTCTGTAAATTAAAATCAAGTCAGCTGAATTTTCAAATTTTCTATTGAACAATTTTCTGCATTTCTTTATATTAATATATGATCTAAAATTTCATAATGTATAAGAGATTTAAAATTTTTTTTGCAAAATCTCTACTGCAAAAGGAACATAAAATTTTTAAACTTGTAAAATTTAATTTCCAAATTTAAATTTTGAAAAATTGTTAGCAATTTTTTTTATTATTCTATCTGTAAATTTACTGCACTTAACTTTAAGTTTAAAATTTTTAAAGATTTCATGAAAAGTATACATTT
Organism: Latrodectus geometricus; assembly: GCA_026290005.1. Taxonomy (NCBI): domain Eukaryota; kingdom Metazoa; phylum Arthropoda; class Arachnida; order Araneae; family Theridiidae; genus Latrodectus; species Latrodectus geometricus. Next base: position 97,888 of record JAPDSC010082565.1, on the reverse strand, counting down.
TTTAATTTTTACATTTAAATCAAAATTTATCTTGTGTGATTATTGTATAGAAATAAAAATTTTCAAAATACTTATTTATAATTAATATATATTAATCCTTGATTCATTAAGTTTTTATTTCAAATATTCTAAGATTTAATTGTTTGATAAATTTTAAAAGGCTACCAATGATTTAGAAGAATTAGATCGAAAAAGAAAAGAAGAATTCAAACAATATGAGCTAGAAAAAGAGGCAGCATACCGAGAAGGATTGAAAAATATGACTGAAGAGGAAAAGAAAAAAGCTGAACAGCATCATGAAGAAATGATCAAAAAGCATAAAGATCATCCTAAAGTTCATCATCCAGTAAATATTTTTGACATTATATATTAATATATTATATTAAAATATAGACAGTTATATTTAAAATGAAATTGTAGCTTACTTTAACCCTTTGGGTGCACATGTATTTGAATAATTTTTTGCATTTGGAGCACATTTAATTTTTTGAAGTATAGAGTAATTTGTGAGAACAGCATATTTTATGCAAGAATTCATTTATTTCATGATATATTAATATATGTATGATATTGGGATAACTTTAAATATATTTAGTATTGCAAAAAAAAGAAATTTAGGAACAAACAAATTAATGTGATTATAAAAAGCAAATTTTATTAATAATTTTGAAGAGTATGGTGTTTAGAAATTACTTTGAAATAAACAAGAATGAACAAGTTAAATATTGTCTCCTTTTCAACTACGTATCAGAACATCATATGTGACTTTGGCCAAATTAATGTATGACATTCTGATATGTCGAATGTGATCAAAAGGTTAAATGTGCTTGATAATTGCTTCTTTTTCAAGAACGTTTCTTTAACTCAAGTTTTCTTTATTCATTTTGTCTAAAGAGTAGATATAAATATTTTTTACTCTTCAGACAAAATTAATAAAGAAAACTCGAGGTAAAGAATCATTCTATATTTTTCGTTTTTATATTACTTTTTTCTTTTTGAGAACATTTCTTTATCAAGAGTTTTAATTTTATCTGAGTAATGTTAAGAAAATATTTTTGTTAATCATTTCTTTAATTTTAAAAAAAGTGAAGCTGATAAATTAAATATTTTCTTAACAATTGTTTTGAAGAATTTATCCAATATATATGTTTTGTTATCTATTTGTTTAATGTGCTTAGTAATAAATTATGACAACATAAAAGTATGCTTATGTACATTAATTATAATTATGTTTATATAAAATTAACAATCTAAATTTAGCAACTTTCAATTATATTTTACTGTGATTGTAAGCTCCAAAGCCCCTCAGTTGTTTCTTTATCTTTTATTCATTTTCTGTTACTATTATGTATGTGTTCCTTTTTGTTATGTTAAGAGATTTGAGTTAAAGTAGAATTCTTTATCATTTAAAAATCAAATAAATTACAGTTTATTATTCGAGCCAAAGTCATACTTCCACCCTCATATAAGTGTGCTGTGTTTAAAAAAAAAAAAATGCTCTTTCTGACTTCATTTATTCAGTCACTGACGTGCGAGCTTAGCCAAGTGTCATACGTAAAAACAAACGTTCATTCCTCTAACATCTAAAAATAATAATCAGCAAAGGAAATTAGTTGTAAATAATTCATCATCTTTCTTTACTATTCCTCAGTAATCTTTGCACTGTATGTGTTGAGAATTTCAATTTTGAATTGAAATATATTTAAATATGAACAAAAAAAAAAAAAAAAAAAAATTGACAGTAACTAAAATGGGGAAAAATTAATTGCAGTTTATAATTTTTATATTCCTGGCATTAATAATTTTTTTATGTGATTGAGATATTTAAAAATATTTGAATTTTGTTTTCTTAGTATATTTACTTGTTTCTTCATTTAATCTATAAAAATATTTCTTCCTGTGAGAATAATAAATTAATCTCTCAGAAACATGAGATCTAGAAATAATTTGCATTATATTGAGCATAATTATCAAAACTTATTATAAGGCTTTCAAAACTTCCATGTATTGCTTGCAAAAATGACTTTTGTGGTCAAATTTGTTTTTAAGCATAATCTTGGAGATAGTTAAATTTTCCAAACATTTATGTTTATAATTACTTGCAATAAACAAAAATGCATCAAAATAATCTCTAAATATTTAAAGCTAATAGGATTAAACAAATAAAATATCCATGTAAAGAATGCATTTTTAAAACTAGGCTACACTGATAAAATATAAAAATAAATTTTGAGAGACAACTTTAGAGGTTTTACTTTTTAATTAGTTAAAGTGTGCATTACAGTCAAAATAACTACATTTGATGATTAGTTTTCTATCAAGCTGAAGATGATGTAAGTATTTAAGTTTGATACAAAATAGGAAAAAAAATAACAATATTATTAAATCATTAACCCTAATAACATTTAAAAACAGTTAGCAAATTAAAAGTTGATTAGCTTTTAAATATTGTTAAACTAAAATGTAAGAAAATATGCAACAAAAAAGGAATTGAAGGGGCAAAAATTATATAACATAATTTATAAGATGTTGAATGTATTATCTTAATAAAAATCACATTTAATAACTGTTGCTTAAAAATAAATAAGGGATTTGAGGATTGGAGTAAATTAGTATATTTATAATGAGATATTTGTTTAAAACAAAATCATTTTGCTTAATCAATTGATTTTAAATAGAATTCTGCAAGTTATTAGAATCTTAATAAATGTTTTGGGTTTATATAGTAAAAAGGTACATGCATATTATTCTGTTAACTATTAACATTCCACTAAAAAAATTAATCTCTTTAAATGATGTAACTTATATAAATTAAAAATAAACCTCATTTTAACACACAAGCATAATAAGTTATTCAATTTCATATGCTCCATCTCTGTGAATAATATTAAGAATTTCACAAAATTTTTTATCATTAAATTTAAATGTAAAATAGAATTTTAAATCTCATTAGTTAACTCATATGATTCTTTTCTTGTAAATCAAAATCATAAGTAAAGTACATGGTTTATTAACAATAATTTGCTTATGTGTTTGAAAAAGTGGATATTTAATGTTTTATTTTTTTAAATGTAATACTGAAAAATTATAGGTTGCTATGAAATTGCTGGATAAAATTGGATGCTTTTATAAAATTCAAATATGAGCGTGCACAAATATGTAATGTAAACAATTTACAATTGATATTTGTCACATGACAAGTCCCAAATTCTGGAAGTGCCATCTGGTGATGAATTGACTCCATTTAAGTGCTTTGCTGATATTGACTTACATTTGATAATTAATTTTTTTTTGGTTAGTTTATTTGGTGACAGTAAAAATTTACTAAATTTTACCACATTTAATCACCCCCCCCCCCTTGGTGAGCTGTGACCGTTACATTCCTTATATCATTTTGAAAAATAGTGATTTCAAAATATTAATAAAAATTAAAATATGAAACTGTTCCCTTCACATTTAATTTCTAAACCTTCTTAAGTTTTTGTTTTGACAACAAAAATATTGTTTTTGATGCCCAACTCCATCGATTATCTTCAACATATTAGATTATCTTTTGAATATTGCAGATGAAGTTTCAGAAACATAAAAATTCTAATTTGGAAGTTTTTAATAGTTGGTCTTAAATAAAATATACATTTTTTGTATTAATGGAATTAATTTTCATATAATGCTCATTTTGTTTTTATTACTTTTTAAAATATTAATATAAAATTAATAATAAAAAAGTGATTATTGCATTTTTTGAATAAAATGACTTGGGTGATAATTTTTCTATTATATTTCTTAGAAATGAGATTTCCCTTATGTTTTAATTAAACATTAAAGGAATTTTTCATTTTTATTTTATACATAATGTTGAATGTTTTAATAATGTTCAGAAAATTTATTTTAATTAAAAGTCTGACTATAATTTAAATTGAATCCTTAAGGCAAATTCAAATTTAAAATAATATGTTTCCTGTTTGTTATAATATTAAAAATTGCATTAGTTTGTTTATTTAATGTTATAAAACTTAGTTCAGTAAATAAATAATAGATTGGAAGTCGTTTTATTTTTGGGGGATAATTTAAAACTTTGTTTTAATTCTAGAATATAGCACATAATTTTTAAAAATAATTATAATTTATTAAAATTACTTAATATTACATTTACTTGGTTAAAAAACTAATGAACTGTTGGTTACGTTTCATTTTTATTGTTTTTTTAATGGTATGTAAACATTTATTTTGTATGTTTTTTGCAAGTAAAATGTATGTTTTTATATTTTTAAGACTAGCATAATATTCGTTAATATTGATTGCATTATATTTTTTTTTAAATTTCATTGAATATGATGTTTTTAGATTTATGTAACCAAATTATTTCTGCCTATACATTATAAATTTTCTATCTGTGACAATGTTATTACTAGTAAACTTTAATATTTGTTTAATGAAAATCAACTTAAATATAAATCTAGTTCAAAATAAAATTGTTTAAAAAAAATTCTGTTTTACTGTTTTTGTGGGGGAAAATATGTTTTTATGTGTATTATCATACAGTTTCTTATGCATCTTTTCAAACGTAAGTTTATTTTCCTTTTAAAATGTCTTTAGTACATTAAATGTATTGTATAGATTTAATTAGTATATTTAACAAATTTTTTTAGGGTAGTAAACCCCAATTGGAACAAGTTTGGGAAGATCAAGATCACATGCCTCGACAAGAGTTCAATCCCAGAACTTTCTTTGCTATGCATGGTACAGTTTAAGAATTTTTATACCGTAAATTGATTAATAAAAATTATTTTAGCTTGATTTTCTTCTTTTTGTTGTCCTTGTTAAAATAAGGATTTTTCAATTCTAGATGTCAATGGAGATGGTCATTTAGATGTTGAAGAAGTTGAAGCTATCCTCATTCCTGAGGTATTGTTGAAATGTATTTCTGTTCATATTCTATAGCTATTTTACAGATGCAGTAATTATAAGTATACTATTATTACACAGAAGAAATCCTCCGACCAAGAAAAATTACCATAGAATAAAATATCAGCTATGCATATGACTGAATTAAAGATTCATGGTTCAAAGTAACGTGATAACATAAGTGCAAGAAAAAGCAAATTTAAATATGATACAGTAATGACTTGTATAACTACCAAAATTTTAAAGTATGTGAATATGCTTGCATTATGTCATATAGAGTTATTGCATATCAATTTCTGAAGTAGTCTTTTGCCAGTTGTATTAAGTTTCTCAATGCAGAGATGGTTATTGCTGTTTCTGGATTATGCTGGAGTTGTCCTTGATCGGAGGAAGATCTGATGCTTTAGCAGGTAAAGTCAACAAGTTGACTTTCTACAGTATGAAGGTGAGCATTATCCTGCTAGGAAACATCATCTAGAATGCTGTTCATAAATGACAAGTTTCAGTCATGGTGTGTATAATAAAAATGACCGTGCTGTTATAGAAAATAGCTCGTCAGATCATAATTTCAGTTGTCAGTCCAATATGCCTAAGCTGCCAACAAATGATTGCTTGCATTTACCTAGGCAGTTTGATCTTGCGCCATAAAACCCAACCAATCATCACCTAGGCATTTTCTAACTTATATATTGACATCAAGGCAGAATCAACTTTGATTAAAAGCTCTATGTCAGGTCACTATAGTATCTTTTATTGAACACTAGCTCTTGATTATTGATGTTGAAAACTGAAATGGTTTGAAATTTATGGAATGCAAGGTGGATTAGAGCTGTTTTTTAAGTAACCAATTTGTAGCAATTCTCCATGTCTCTAGTTGCAACTAACTTAAACATTTCTGAATTTTAAATTTTAATTCTATAATGAATTTTAAAAAGTTTTTACTATTTGTAAAAGATACCCAGCATCTGTTGAAATAGCTTCATTTGTTTCAATAAGATCTATATTGAAAATAATGTCAACTAAATATAAATTTTTAAATCTAAAATGCAAAGAACTACTTTTTTTATTTTACATTTTATGAAAGGAGAAATTAATACTACAACAGGTAGAATTGACAGAAAAATCACTTTATTTTGTTATAGTCTGAATTTTGAACTAATTTATCTACTATATTTACAACAAATTAATCAAAATATTTCTTGCTCCTGTATTATAGAAATTATTGTAATAATTTTTTTCAATCAAAAAGAGTATTTTATTTTTGAGTTGATGGCAGACCTAAAAAATTATTTTTAAAAAAGCATGTGATTAATAGCAAATAAACTTAATATATATTGAAATTATAAATTTTGTTATTACCAGTATAAATTTTTAAATATTCATTGCAGTCAAAATTGCTTAAAAGCATGCTTATCATTAATTACATATAAACAATATTTAAATAACAATTTCTTTTTTTAAAAATTGTTTTTCAATAATTTTCTATAGGTTAAAAAATTATATAATCCCAATAATGAAGAAGATGACCCTGCTGAAATGATGGAAGAATTTCATCGCATGCGAGAACATATATTTAATGAGGTAAATTTTTTAATTAGTTTTTTTAAGTTATATTTAAATATTCATTAGATCTATGTTATAAATTTTTTTTATTTTAGATAGCTTATTTATAATTATTTGAAAACCATTTTAATAGTTTGCGCAAATAAAGAATTTAAAGTTGGTTTATCTTTTTGTAGACTGACAAAAACAAGGATAGTCTCATAAGTTTAGAGGAATTTTTAAAAATGACTGAACAACAAGAATTTCAAAGAGATGAAGGCTGGAAAGTAAGTTATAAATAAATTTGTTTCCTCGAAAAAAAAAACTTAAAATTTATAAAATTGTGCGCATATTTAATTTATATTAAATATGCTTATTATGTTTTAATTTATTGGGTTGTCCAGAAAATTCATGCCAATATTTTAGGACAATTAAAACACAGCTCATTTAAATATGGATATACATTTATTAAATTTATATACCATTCTGCACCACAAACTTTCTCCTTCTTTCATGTAGCTTGAGAACTCCTTCCTTCCAGAACCTCTCAGATTTCCTTGGCAAAAAATTAGTCCAAATGAGTTTTCATCTCGACCAAATGGTCAAAATTTTTCCCATTAAAGAAAATCCTTCATCCAGCATCCTTGCCATAAAGAGCGCATATCTTATTTGTCGCTTGTTTGGCATTTTTGCCCTTTCAGAAAAAGAAATGCATTAAATTTATAATGTACTTTATTTGCCATCATGTTCTAAGGCATACAAAACTGACAAAAATTAAGGAATCATAACCAAACTTTTTTCCAAATATGGCTGAAGCTATCTCTTTTAGAATATGTATACGTGTCATTTGTTTTCAATAATCGTGATATATTCAGTCTGGTCTCTCGCGCTACCTACTGAAAATCGGCATGAACTTTCTGGACAACACAATATATTGCATAATCAAAATTTAATGTCCCGTTTATTAGAGCATTATCTCCAAAGAAATTTTGAATAAGCTATACCAACAATGAAATCCTGTGCAATATTAATACCATTCAAATATTTTTATTATAGATTTTATGGAACTCTCAATAAAATGCTTTTATTTATTGTTTCAAATATTTTCAAATTTAAATGTTCAAAAATAAATTTATTCTTGGAATATATAAATAACTTAAAAGTTTTGATGTTATGTTTATATAAAATAATTTTGATGCAACACAAAGAAATTACTTCTAAATTTTTAAAAAAATTAATGCTTTTAAATTCTACAAGGAAAAACAATTGAAAAATTTTAATTTCGCTGAATAAATTATATAAATATGTAAAATCAAAAATATACTGCTTTTTAAATTAAAAATGCATAATTTTTTTATACAATTCTGAAGTTTTTAATTTTATATATATTTAGCTAAAGCTTTAATGTATTGAACATTAAAGTTTTAGGCTAAATATCTGTAAATTTAAATTGCTAGAAGTCGAATGTAAACAACATCTACAAAGTGATAATGAATTTGGAAATTACTTTTGAACAAAACAAATATGTTAATAGTTATCCTCCTGAGTGATGTGATAATCAAATCTAGTTTCGTAAAACAAAAAAAAGGTTTCTGGCAAAACCTTGCTCTTCTCTACTTTTCCATGTCCTTGTCTGAATGAAACTGTCTACAAATGTCTTTCTTCAAGTCACCAAAAACGTGAAAATTATGAGAGTGAAAATCTACATTTTATGTATGATGTTCAAGATTTTCTTTGCCAAGTTTTTGAAGCTCACTTCACTAGATTCCCATAATAGAAATGGACATTATCATGCAAAAGGCCGATTCCTTCCAATAACATCCCAAGTCCATTTTAAGATTATTTCACATCACAATTCATGCAAGTTGTTTTAAACACTGAAAACATGTAAAGAATTTTGCATATTCCTACACCCTCAGCTTTCAAGAAACAAAATATATTTCTCTGTTCTTGTTTACTTCATTTCTAATGCAGTGTAAACTCATTTTTCATTTCCAGAACTGTAAAGAAGCATCTATGTGGACTTCATTATTTCATCCACTTCATATTTTCATTATGCTCTTACCTGGTATGACAGGTGGCAGCATTAATATGTAACAACAATAGTGCCAACTTTTGTCAAGAATGTTTTTACGGTGCTTTGGTTTTTATTTTACTGTTTATATTTTATTACTCTTTATTGTCTCTATATTGATTAGATGTTAAGCAAAAACTTTTAATTGCTAAACTCTTGTATAGGAAGTATTAGTGTGGGTAATACCAGATGTATTTTAATATTTGAGCTTCCAAGTAGCTTTTTCAATATTAGTTTTCTTTGTTCTTAAAACTCTTTTAAAAGTGTTCTTAAATTTTTTTATTAAAGTCACTTATTTGCATGAATTTAAGCAACAATTTTCCTAAATTGTGGTTTATAATAAATTTTTTTCATCAAATTGCAATTCATCTAATTCCAAAATTATATGTACACATATTTTGTGGATTTAAATTAATAGTATTATAATTTGCATTGTTTAAAAATTTGATTACAACTATCATAACAAATTAAAACCTCATTCTCATTATTGAAACACATCTTGAGCAGAGCATAAACTACTATCATTAATGATTGTTTTATTTATTTTCATTACATTTAAAATTTCCATAATGATTGTAATAATGAATTTCAAGAAAAATTCATAATCTTATCATCATTTAATGATTGAAATTTTCATGTCTGTTTTGCAAAATATATTTGAAGTTATTTTATATACACATGTAAATGAACTATATGTAACTAAATAGTGTTGAATAAAGTTATATATATATATATAATTTCATTCCTATTTCTAAAATAACTGAATTTATTTTTATCAGTGAAAAAAGGAGGAAATATGACAAGTCTCAAAATTATGTAAGCTATTTCATTCGCATGACATTTTAACTTAAGATGTATATAATTTCTCCTATTTACAATGTTAAATTGCAAGCTGAGTGATTAATGGTTTGGAATCCATTTTTAATTCTAAATCCTTGTAAAATTAGCCCTTTCAGTGCAAAATGTTGCTGCGAATTTCTTTTACAACAGCACTATGAGAACTGTTTTCAATTTTTGTAATTTCTTTTAAGCTATGATTTTATTTTGGTTATTAATTTTTTTAATCTATTTAGTTGCATGAAGATTAGCATTTAATATTTTTTAGCATATTTTCAAGTTATGAACTTCAAAGAGTATGCAAAAATAATACTCATTGAACTCATATTTAAATTTCATTCAGTTATTTGCACAAATTTTATCAACTGAATACTTGGAGTATATATTTGTTCTTCCTTATTTAAGTTTAACTTTTCAAATTTGAAGTAAAATTACTATGTTTAGAATTTTTTTCTTTTATGTAATACAAGCTGATGGGAGTAATTAATAAATTTGAGAATTTTTGCGTGACTCAAAAGTTAAAACAATTTAGCTTTTAATAAATGTGAAAAAAATGGACAGCCTTAACAAATGAAATCCTGCATGTTTAATGTTATGAACCTTTAACAGTATTAATTATTATAAAGCTTATATATATCAAACTATCAGATTGTTGTCATTAATTTACATTATATCTAATAAGTTGCATTTGAAAAATAATTTAAAAAATTCTTAATGAAAATTAACAGTTATGTACAGTTTAACGTTCTGCTTACTTATTATAGACATCTTTTATTTTAGGGCTTAGATGAACAACAGATCTATTCTGAACGTGAACTTGAAGAGTATATGAGGCAAAGACAAATGGTAAATTATATTTAGTTTTTCCAAAGTATAATTCATTGTTAATTATAATAACTTATCTGTTTGAAACTAAGTCTGATATTTTTTTGAAAAAAAAAAAAAAAAATAGCATCAACAAGGTCAGTATTATGGTGATCAAAGGATGTATTATGATGTTGGAAATGCTCCAGACCATGGCTTACCACCACATATTAATTATCAAGGCCAACCTGGAGGAGCTCCTATGCAAGGTTATCCACAGCAACCACCATATCAACAGGGTCATCCCCAACAGTTCCAGCAGGGTCATCCCCAACAGTTCCAGCAGGGTCATCCCCAACAGTTCCAGCAGGGTCATCCCCAACAGTTCCAGCAGGGTCATCCCCAACAGTTCCAGCAGGGTCATCCTCAACAGTTCCAACAATCTGGATATCCTCAGCAATTTCAACAGCCTCAGCAGTTCCCTCAACCTGGACAACCACATATTCAACAAGGTCACCCTGAACAAATACAGTCTCAGCAGTTTCAAGCAGTACCTTCACAAGCTCAACAAAGTGGAAATAATATCCAGCCTTCTAATCCTCAGGTTGTAAATGCACCTTCTCAACCCAAGCCAGCAGAACAACAAACAGGTTCACTTAATACACAAGAAAAAGTGTTAAACCAGAATTCAGTATGTATATCTTATAGTTATATATTTTTTTCAATTTATTAAAGATACTTAATTATAAAAGAATATTTTCCAACTATATTTAAAAAATTTACTTATTAATATGATGGAGTACTCACTTTTCTCACATAATTGAAAAAAGTGGATGCATATATTACTGTATTTCCAATAAGTAAATTTCTTATTGGAAATATAATGTCAAAGTTTCTGAATACTTTAATTTCTGCTATGCTTGAGAATTTTAATTTTATGGTTTCTCACATTTGTTTTTTATACATGTTATGATTTAAAAAAAAAAAATTTCATATGACTCTTGTCAAATATTATCATTATTGATATATTTCAATAATATGCATTACACAACAATTTTGCTGTAAATAAAATATGAGAATTCTTATTATATTGGACGTAGTATCAGATTTCTAAAAATATTTTTGAAGAATAAGTAATCTTATTTTATTATTATAAATTTGATATTTGGTTTACAGAATCTTTATATTAAAGTACATTCTTAGAATTCCAAAATCTAGTTGCTTTATCTTATATATGGATGTATCTAACTTTTCCTTTTTGTTTTTAGAAGCCTAAATTATACTTAAATAAAAAATTTAAGTGTAATTTTTCAATGAAAAATCAATGTAACAAATATTGTTCTGTTTTATATTTACTAAAAATTGTTTTTACTTTAGACATTAATTTTTAATGTGTTTCTATTCCTCAATTTGGTAATAAAAATTTGAACTTTATATTAGTTCCCTTTAAATAAAATTGAAGTTTCTAAAGCATTTTTGTTTTATAAAAGTTTGTTCTACTAATCTTGTGTTTTGGAGGAAATGTATATTTTAAGTATTCATTTTTTAAAATAAAAAAAAAAAGTCATCAGATGGGAACAAAAAATATAGCTTAGGAGAGATACATTGAAAGTTTGTTCTTTATTTAGTTACCTATTTGATTCTTGTTTAATTATTTCTGTATTCATTTTTAACTTCTTTGTATTTAAAAACTATTAGATTGTATTTTTAATTACTGTAAGACACCTTTTTTAATACGATAAAGAATTTTTTTTCAATTTTGATATATATATATATATATATATATATATATATATATATATATATATATATATAATGGTGTTTAAAAAAGAATAAGTTTGGCCACAAAATATACTTTTTGTGTCAAAAAATATATAAATCATTTAAAACTTATTTTCTTTTCAATAGAAAATTTTAATTTCTCAAAAATTGTTCCTTTTAAATTTAAAACTCTGTTTGCATTATATTTCCAATATTCTATTCTATGACTCACTAATTGGCGCAGTTTATCCTTTTTGGACCTTGTGCCACAAAACCCAACCAACCAACTATGACTCACTAAAGAAAATAGTGTTGTATTAATTTGATTTCTAAGAACTTCTAGAATATTTAAATTAACTTTAATACCTATAAATCATTTATTCTTAAATCTGTTAAGTCCAAAAATAATTAAATTTTTAAAAAAAAAAAAAAAAAAAAAAAAAACCCGACATATGAAATATATTTTTATATCATTAAAAAGTCTTATATGCTTTTCTGAAGATAATTTAGATCAGGTCTGAACTGAATGATATCCTAATTAATTTAAGCATCCTAATAAAATTGCTTGCGTTTATTACTTTTGATTTAAATTCTAGAACTCTGACCATTTATTTTTTCCATCATTTATACATTACAAAATTGTTATTTTATAAACATTAATTAAATATAAAATAATTTGTTGAACTTCATTGCAACAAATTTAAATTTTAGTGTTTTGTATGTTTCTTTAGCTGAGTATTTTCTTATTGTTTACTTTCAAGTAAAAATGTGATTAGATTTATTTGACCTAAACTCTTTGTCTATATTAATTGTGATATTTATCCAGTTATTATTGTTACTATTTTATGTATTGCTACTTGTTCAAATTCAACTAGGTAAATTTAAATATTTCGTTAAATTTTTAATTTCTTCATTATTTTACAGGTTTTTACCATTCCTTTTTTAACTTAAGTTGGGTTTTTTTTTTTTTTTTTTTTTTTTTTTTTTTTTTTTTTTAAGCTCTTTATGCATAAACTTAGTTGCTAAATATTTTTACTTTGTCAGTATTCTTGTAACAATAGCAATACTTTACTCTTAGTATAATTTTTTTTAAACAAATATTTTCTAGTCAACAGAAACTAATCACCCGTAAAATGTTATTGCTTAGTTTAAGAATAACAGAATTTTTATTGCTTCAAGAACCAAGCTTGAGCCAAATGGTTCAGTGCATTTGCCTTTAGTTCAACAGTTTATGGATTCAAATCGTACCTTGGTTTTGGTTGGTTTTTAGGGTTCCAAATCCATTTTAAACTGCAAGTCCTGGTGTAATTAACTCATATGAAAAAAAAATAATAATAAATAAATAAAAATATCATTGAGAAATAAATTTCTTTTAAAAACTGAATAATTTCAACATTGATTTTGTTTTTAATGTCATTTCATTGCAGTATAACAAATTTCAGTACATTGAGAGTTGTTGAATCTAGTGTAAATCAAAATAAAAGAGGATTATCATGTAATTAGTCAATTTATGCCTAGGAAAGAGGTATTCAGTAAGGTAGCAAGATTTACAATTTAAAAAAAAAAAATCCTAAAAGAAAGCTAAAAATTTAGCTTAAAATCCTAAAAGTTTAGCTAAAAACATTGAGTCTTTTCTTAAATGAACCCCCTTCACTGAAAGAAGCGTAAAATTCAAAAGAAGCTGCTGTAAATACTGTAAAATTTTCTACCATTATGCCATGAAATCTATAATGACCTCATAAAAACTAACAAAATTACAGATTTCTAAAAAAGGATGGAAAGTGAAGAAAATATGTGACAGTGATATTTCAAATGTAAAAAGTTTTCGTGGATGCTTTTAATTGTGTTCAGTAGATGAAATTAATTAAATTAAATTATCACTAAATGAAATTGTTTTTGGTATTTCTTTTCCTTTTGTGTTGTGCACAAATACTTTAGATAGAAATCAAGTTATTTATTGGAAATTAGAAAATTTGCTTTCAATAGATTTTTGAAAAGCCACCTTCTGTTTTGCATTGGCTTTGAATCTCATATTAACAAATAAACTTCTGGTCAAAACAGAGTGAAAAAAACTTTAATAGTTTGCTTAGAATTTTAATGAATGAAAACATAAAGGGTATTTAATCACAATTTTGAATTAGAGTTCCATTTAGAAAAGTCATTAATTTAATTTTAAAAAATGTGATCAGAACAGGTTTTAAAGCATCAATCTGTCATTTTAAAATAAATTTTTGGTTATTTTTATCTACATATTTTACTTATCGTTTTATTTTATTTCATTTTTTTTCAGATTCCTAATGCCGAACAAAAACCAGCTGCAGCTCAAGCAACTGCCAATGCTGTACCCCATCAGTCATGAAGTGTTTTTTAAATTAAATTTGAACAAAAATTTTAATAGGTGGAAAGCATTTTTATATATATAACTAAAAATTGAGAGTAGTGGGTCTAAATCTTACAATGTACCCCATGTTCATTAATATTTTTATGAAATATGGAAATCTGGTATTTTATGTAACTATTAAAGTCTACATTTTTATTATATTTCATACTTTCTAATGCTTTCATGTGGTAAAAATCATGTTTGTTGGTAGATATTTGAGTGTCCAATCCCAATGTTTATTGCATGAAATATGTTTAATACAGTTTTAACAAAGAACAAGTTTACAATCTAACGGTTTATTTTGTTTCAATTTTTTTTTAAAAATGTTCTTTCAAAATTCTATTTTAAAACTATAATTTTTAATTAATTAAAGCTAAATTAAAAACTTGTTTTGACAAGGTATACATTCCATTTGTATATATGTTTTGATTGTACATTTTGTATATATGTTAAAAGTCAATTTGCATTTGTGTTTCAAAGTATTATTCAAAATGTTTTATTGGTCACATTAATTTCTGAAATAAAATGTTGCGAGTTCATTTTTAAATTGATATCTAATTGCATATTCTGATATATTGAAAATAAATATGCTGCTGGTTAATAAAATGTCCTGTCTTCCTTATAACTAACTTTTTTTTTTTTTTTTTTTTTTTTTTTTTTTTTAAGAACATAATTTGAATGACAGGATGGCGATAGTATCACAATCAAATTGATTATCGAATTAAGAACTTCATATTTTAATGTGTATTTTAATAATAAAAATGTTTTACTTCTGTTCCAGTATTTTAGGAAAAACTAATTATTTTTGATTAACTTTGTATGTATAATGAATTTGATGCATTTAAGAAAATTAAATCTGTGCATAGGAAATTGAACTTATTACTTAGTTGCCAGAAAATATTTTCACCTCATTAATATAAAAAATTTATAATATTTAAATCTATAAACCAGAATCTTAATTTTAAAGTTATAAACACTAGAAATAAAATTTTGTATATATTATTCCCTAAATTTGGAATGTATATATTTTTACATAATTTTTTACCTTAATTTATAATATAGATAAAATAATAAATGCTTTTATCAAAGAGAATTTACTCCAGTTTGATAGACTGTTTAAAAAAAAAAAAAAAAAAAAAAAAAAAAAAACTAATATTTTTTATTGAAGTTTCTATTTCTGTATAATATTTACTTAAAATGAAACTGTTTATTATTATAAATAAAAAGATTATAAATTCTTATAAATACAATTTTTTATTATATCATGACATTTATTTATTTTTATTATATCATTTATTATACAAATGAAAAACTTTTTCATCAATACAAGTTATAATTGCAAATATATACACAACACAGTTAAAATTTTGGTACAATAAGAAGAAATTACTAACCTAAAAATAATAAAAAATCATAGAAATAGATTTGCCTGTTTCTTGCTATTTTGAAATAAATACTTAAGTATGTGTATGTGCAAAAAGTGGAGAATCTGAATTTCAGTTAAAATAATTTAATTATATATTATATTTTTGTATGTTAAATATTTCTATTTTCCAATCAAGTTATAAACATATTTTTATGTGAACTAAATATCTTAAATTCATTTTTTAATAATTAAATTGTAGGAGCAAAAATTATTATAACTTGATTACCAAAATTACACATTTATCAAAAACACCCAATAATTTTTCTTTCATAATGTAATGGTATTTTAGAATATGTGCTTGCTTAATCAATTTAGGATAGCGTATCAATTTTTGATAGGTATTTTAACAAAGTTTTGAAGAGGATTCATCAGAATTCTTTAACCTTGAAATAATTGGGAGAAAAATTGCTTATCATAATATCAAAAATTTTTTTATAAATTTAATGGTAAAAACAATTTGTACCAAATAAGTCAATCTGCAAGTAAAATTATTTTTAAATAAATTTTTATGAATGATTTTAATATAAATTATGGAGTAGTTATAAATTATTTACTGCCACAGTATGGAACTCTTAATCAATTTTTAAAGTTAGCTTAGTGTAATAAAGGCAAAATATTAGGTGATTTTATTGAAAAGCAAAAAAATAGTGCTCCAGCTGATCAGCAACTACAATCATATGAATCTTTTCAACTAATTGATCTACTAAATTTTTTTATGCATTTGATTTAAGATTTTAAATAAAATAAATGTTTCTAATTCAGATGATTATGCAGTTCATAGTATTGAACATGATCACATCAAATTTAGCCTTCCCATTGTTCAGATAATATGTCCATACATTCTAAAAAAATAATTTTTAAATTGCCATGCCTGAAAGGAATGCAATAACAGAAATGAACTTATTCTTCATATTATAATGGGAAAGATAAATTTTAAAGAAATCTGAACTTAAATTTAAAATTGAGGTTTAAACCCTCCTGGAAACAATAACAGCATTTAATCAAATAGGCATGAAATCGAACAGATTGGATGATATAGAAACAATTCTCAATACTATGCCACAAATATTGTTAGTAGTAAGTGGTATTTACTAATTATTTTCTAGATATTTTCAGTTGGAGAGATCAAGAGAATGTACGAACCAGGGCAACATTTGTTATATTCTGTATCAAAGAAGATCTGGACAGTATAGCAACATGTGGTTGTGCATTGTTGTTAATAAACATTGAAGACCGTTCGGGTGCCAACTTGGCGAGCATTTACTGTTATCGCTAGTCTTCGGTTCAACAATTCTTGTGTTCGAATTCCGTCTTGGTCATGGATGTTTACAATGGTAGGAAGACCACCATAAACTAGGTAAAGTTCTAACTTGATTTCACTTAAAAAACTGAAAGTTGAGTGACAAACCGATGGCCAATTTTCAGAAATGTAATTCGATTCAAGGTGATAGCAATGTGATTGATATGAGCATGCAATCGAAGCTTCCATTATGTTTTATCAAATCATCCTTCCTTTGTGAAAAGTGATTATAATTCAACAGTAATCAATCTAAATGAGTGGTCATCATGAAGATGTTGAAAGTACATGATAGTACAGCATTTATTTAACAATGCGGCCATCATCATGTAATATAAAGAGTTGGAATTCGTTTGAAAAGATATAATGTGAATTTTCATATCCAGGTTTGATGAAATAATTTTGCATTATCTGACAGTCATACATGTTGATGCACACGTGGAATTTTTGCGACAAGAATAAAATGAGTTACACAAATGATTAGCTTTTCAACACTTTTATAGCAGCAAAGAAATACCTGCAATTTCTTTAAGTGAAGAAATTGTACTGCAGATTTTTCATATATAAATAACATTTGAATGTCATGGTTTCTACAAATTCAGTTTTCGTCGATATTCACATTTATATCCAAAACTCTAGCAATTATTTCTGGTCAAATGCATATGTAATTATGCATACATACATTTCTAAATTACATTTTAGGTAAAATCCTAAGAGAGCCCACACCCTTGATGACAAACTGAAAAAAAGAGCCAAGGCAGAACAAAAGTGCGAAATAAGAATTTCAGAAGTAATTAGGGTTATCATATCTATTGTGTTTCAAAGTAAGATTACCAAGGCTGATGAAATTTAACGCCAACCAAAATTATTCGCTCCAATGGTATGGACTCTCATAGGAACTAACCATATTTTCAAATAATATTTGTAAAAACTAATATACTTATATATATTGATTTAAATTGGATTTTATATTAAATGATTTTGGTTAGCCTATACTTTAGGGTGCCCCCTTGATTCTCGCCAAGCTGGACAAAAGCTTATACTATTGTGATTGCAACAGAACAATTGATTGTTCTGTTGCAACAAAAATCGCCAATAAAATTGATAGCCAAACATTGATAGAAAATCACCAAATTTGCCAAAAGGGCACCCTTAAATATAATTTTACTAAGATTTTACAAAAACATTTAATATGCCTATAGCTACAGTGAAATTAAAAACTTTTTACTCTAAATGCTTAAATATTGTATATAATCGATATTTTTAGAATTTTGTTTACACAATCAACTTATTGGGAATTTTAAAGATGAATAAAAACAATTTCTTAAAATTAAAATATTTTTAAAAAATTGAAATAAATACTATTAATGTAATGCCTTATTTAACACAATTTAAATTATTTCTTTTACCAGACTTACCATTTAATAAAAAAATAGTTTTTTTTCTGATTACTTTTGCCAACTTCTAAATTATTCTAAAATTTACACATATGTATTTTAGACTAATCTCTATTTAATTGGATTCAATAAACTTATATATTTTATATTCATCATATATATTAATAATAATTTATGATTTTTTTAAAGATAATTTTATTAATTTTAATTATAAAATCATCAATAGTTATGAATTAGTAAGTTCTTTTTTAAGTTTCTTTAGTTTAAAATCTATCAGATTTTTCAAGTTTAATAATAAAAAGTTTTGAAAATTCCACATATATGTAAGCTTTTTTGTTTTTATTTATCTATACTTTGCTTGGGCAACAAAATTAAGTAGGTATTACTTAATTTTGTTAGCAAAGCAAAAGTATTGTGTCAGTACAGTTGGCCATGCCGACTCTGCACCTTTTTTAATTATAATATTACTGACACTTCTTTTTCGTGTAGGGTTGACATGAATCATACACATTATTTAAACGCAGTTTTAAATTTTCCATCAAAATAGTCCTAATACACTTTGAACGCGTACAAATGATTCTATGAATCCAAATTTTATATTAATTAACTAAATCTCATTCTTTGCAATATTCTGTATGCATTAAACTGATCTGTGAGTTTAAATATTTATATAATTTTTGAATTAATCATTAATTTTTTTGCTTTATTAAAATTTAACACAATTCGTGATATTTTTTCTAAAATTAAAACTTATCAGAAAAATTAAAGTTTTATCATTGTTAAATTATGTTACTTTTATTTATAAAGTTATTATTCTGATTTAGGTATAGATAATTATAATATTTTGGATTTTTCATTTACTAAAGATACAATACGAAAAATATTTTACTTTCATTTCCTTTAAAAAAAATTCTACCAAGCTGTTATCCGAATGATTATCGCTCTTACCTTCAGTTCAACAATTCATGGGATTGAGTCCCACCTTGGGTATGGATGTTTGTAATGGTTCGGAATCCATTTTAAATCGTAAGTCCCGCTCAAATTAGCCCTCGAATACAAAAAATCACCGTTGAGAGGCAAAGAATTTAAAAAATTTTAATAATATTTACAATAAAGCAAAATTTCTTGGCATGGGTGGATTACATTTCCAATTGTCATGGCCAACTATACATTTTTTAAATGATTTATTAATTTTAAAGAAACCTTTATTAATCTAAATCGATTGTTCTATAGTCTCATGATAGATTGGAGAAAATTAAAACTGGATTGAAATGGATTTCCCAAAATCATAGAAATCGATATCATTTAAGCCAAAATAATGATTATTATTTTTTTAACAAATATATTAGAAAAATTAAATTTATTTCTTTTCCTTAAAAATCTCATATATCCAGCACATATTTTAGAATCACTAGCAAATCAAGCAAAAAAAAAAAAAAAAAAAAAAAAAAGCTCTAATATTCTTTGATTAATTTGACAATGCTGTAACTTTTTTTTCCGATTTTACCACAGTCTTGAGATTTTAATGAATAATAGAAACATACTCTGGGGTCAAACCAGTTTAGTTAGCGAATCTTCTGGTTTCCAGGTCAAAATAATTTGCTTATGTAAGTCTTTTTTAGAAGGATAATGGAAACTAATATTGTGTTTCTTTTTGGTCCGATTTAATTGAAAATGTCAAAAAAAGTAAAATAAATAAATGAATTTGATATAATCTTGTAACAAAATAATGTTTAAAGAAAAATTATAATTTCTAAGAAGTCAGCTTAAAATTTCAAGAGTTTTTACGAACCCTGAAATGTTCACTGATGAAAAGTAATGCTTCATGTAAGTTTATCAGTACATCTGATTTTGAGAAACCGAATTATAACTTACCGGGATGATGGTTAACCATATCGCATCCGTCCACAACTCATTAATGTCAGTAGAATATGGAATCCTATCGAATCATTAACAAATGAAAAGATTGATCATTCTTTTCACCCGCAAATTATGATTCCATATTTTCGTGCACCCATGCACTAACCCTGATTTGAGAAATGGAATAATTTTTAAGACTACATTTGTCTGCGGCAGCAAATCGATAACGTTTTCATGAACTGTCAGCTCAGCTACATGTAGAAAAAAAAAATTGCTTCAGCCAACTACAAATAAAGCAAGGCGCGTTCAATAGTTAACCAACAACGAACTTGATGCAAGAGTGGTGTCACATTATGTTATCAGACGAATCCAAATTTCCATGACGAAATTATGTTTGCATTCGTGTCGGTCAATTATTTGGAGTTGCTGTAAGCGTCATTAGATATGTGTGTGTCTCAATATTCAACAGAATAACACGTTTCACAGCAGGTTAATAACCTCTCGTATGTGTCACCGGTTTCTTACGAAAAAAAATATACTACTGCCATGGCTTCACATATGCTTCAGATCTCTACAAATAGTAAACTTCTGGTCAATGATTACTGAGACTGGCTGATCACGAATGCCAGTCTCTAGTCGTTCAATTGTGTACATGCTATCCGCCTTTAATTATTTACACATCTATAAATGATATCGTTGCTACTACAGGTAGTTTCGGTTACTGCTTGTTGTGACAATTTTAATAGCTGATGTATATAATGCCACGGCCATTAAAGTTGGATCAATGTAGTTAGCAATTTCAAATCTTATAGATCATGATTGTTAAGACTTTTGTCTCGCATAAAATTACTTCCCCAATTTAACAGAGCCTACATTCATCTAATATATATAACTTTTTAAGAAAAATATTTTTATAAAATTTTTTATGGGCATTATCATTACCGAGCCAACTTTGCATTAATGAATAAAAAACTCTCAAAGCATTCATGCAAATATCTATTTCCTACCCGTCATGTAAATGAAGAATGCGTGAGACACATTGCTTTTCGGTGTAGAAGTTTCAATAACTATATATCTACACTAATTCGCAAAAAAATTATACATTAACCATAATCCTTTCCTGTGCAAATTAGTGTATCTTAGGGTAAAATGTGATATTACAAATTTTATGAAACATACTATAAAATCACAAATGAAATGAGGCAGCAAACTCAAAGGTTTTTGGTAAAGAGGCTGACCACACACAATAAATGTTTATCTTCACCATGACTCTTGTGTAGGCGAGTTTGTTACGCAAATGCCAGTCTCTAAGGTTAAAACATTGATTTTCGTAAAATTGTAAAAACTATATCCTCATTACAAACATAATTGATTAAATTTTGTAATAAAAATAAGCAGATTCGTTACAGCACGTTAAATAGTTATATCGATAAACAGACCAGCGCAGAGTTCGAGATAACAATCATTTATATAGTCAATTCTTCTGTGTGCAGGCAGTATCTTCAATACATTTATATAACTTGTAATTTATGCGAAGCTGCTCTGCCTGTTGAAATCGGACTCAATTTATCATTAATTGATCACGAGATTATGATTCAACTTAACATATATTAGAAACTCATTCCCAACTACTACGCATAACAACTCTAAATATCACTGTTGTGCATTGATTTTCAACTGCAGAAATAAATTTCAAAAATTTTAACACGAGAACATTTTCATTCACAAGTGATTTTTTAATGCTATTAACTTCATATGTAAATAATAAAAAATCCTACCTGAGGTAACTTTAGAATTTAATACAAACCAAAGCAATCTGTTATATTTTAAACATTAGGATAAAATTTTTAAACTAGCTAAAACCTATGACAAAAGATTATATGTATTTTTCCTGAATCTTGATGCAACTACTGACAGTACAGACCATTTTTAGTGATTGTATCATTAAAAATTAATTTTTTAAAGAGCAAAATTTTAATTACTCTAGTTTATGAATAAATATATAAATAAAGAATTACTTTTATAAATTCATCTATGGTAATTTATTATGTATTTAAATTGAAAATTGCAGAGGATGACTGAAAGCATTGATTATAGTCTAGGACAATTTGTTAATTTTTTTGAACAAAATTTGGGTTAACATAGTCACATTTCATTAAATCTTCTGGAAAGCATATCCTCTATTATGATTTAATATGAAATCTAAATTTTTTTTTTAAGTTTCTATTAAAAAATTTTCTTTGATTCTATTAAAGTTCCAAGTACATTCAAGTTTCAAACATTTTATATACATATGGTTCTTGCATACTATTAAAAAATCCTTTTTAAAATACTTGTACACTAAATAGATGTATGTATTGGTACAAATCACATTTGTGACAGCTTAACATGTTCATACAATCCTAAGAAAGATTATTAATGAGTTTTTAAGTGGTATACTGTTAATTACTTACTTGCTTAGCTTTGAGTAATAGAATTTCTACATGTTTTGAGACAGCACACAAAAACTTACTTAGGCTAAATAAAAAATGGAATTAATATTTTTCTTACAAATATTGAAAACTATTTCTTCCTATAAACCTTTTAAGCTTATTGTAAATATAAAAATGATTTAAATTCTTTGTAAGAAACTGTGATCATGTTTATCTTATAAATAAAACAGAAATAAACAATTACAACCTTTTACTTTAATTACTAAGTGACGGAAGACAATGATACATTGATGATACCAAAATGAGACAATGACGTAAGTTCCATATGAATTGTTCAGTATTGAAAATTTACAAAAAAAGAAAGTTTGAAATTCAGGAATTATAAAAAGTTATGTTTAAGTATCAATATCAAATAAAAATAGAAAAAAAATTAAATAATTGATGTAATTACACTTAGATGTTTCACAAGCTACTTTTTAGATTCTGTTTTTGAATGAAAACAAAACACTGGTTCATG
This sequence comes from Latrodectus geometricus, assembly GCA_026290005.1. Taxonomy (NCBI): domain Eukaryota; kingdom Metazoa; phylum Arthropoda; class Arachnida; order Araneae; family Theridiidae; genus Latrodectus; species Latrodectus geometricus. The sequence continues at coordinate 74,656 of JAPDSC010082565.1, read as the reverse complement.
TACAAAATAAACAATGTAAAATATACACAATGAGTAATAATTTATGCACTAGCTTCAACAGCTGGTGTAGCTTCTTCAACTGGTTTTTCTGCGTCATTTTCAGCAGCTTCTTCAACCTTTTTCTTTTTAGGACTAGTTTCAACATCTTTATCTTCTTCAGCCTTACGTTTTACTCCACCTTCTTCAGACTCCTCATGTTTACCATTAGTTTCATCAGCAGTTTTATCTGTGGTATCAGCATCCTTTTCTTCAACTTTAGATTCTACAGCCTCTTCCTTAGATTCTTCAACTTCAGCAGTCTCTTCAGCCTTTTCTTCCTCTGATGCTGCTGAAATAATATTACAATTAGGGAAATGACAATCAATATTAAAATATACATTCCTAACACACTCTAAATGAATACATACCACCATTTTCTGTTGTTTTTTCTTCTTCTACAGCCTTGGCTTCAGAAGTTTCATGGCTACCATTTTCTTCTTTTTCTACTGCTGCATCACTAGAATCAGCTTCAGCTGTTACTTCAGCTTCAACATCATTCACCTAAAGCATTTATAAGGCATTAAGTAACAGAATAAGTTTAATAGTAACTTATTAATTGTAATAGAATCAGCAGCCTACTTGAAATTACACATTTACATTAACAGTATTAATATTAGAGGTTACTACTAATCAAAATGGAACAATTTATGCTAAATATAAATTTCAGAATGCTAATCCCTATGGGTTTTCAGTAGAAATTTGAATTGTTGTTAATATGAAATTTGGTAAACAAGTATCAGATAGGGATGATGCAAATAGTATGTGTAACACTTTGAGAACGTGGATTTTTTTACGAAGAAGACAAACCAAAGCAAAATGGTTTAAAAAAAAAAAACCTATTCAACATGTTAAGTGGCACATTAGTATTATGAAAACTCCTTCAAATAGAACTTTTCAAATGAGACTACACTTTTCCCTGGGAGAATTTAGTAAGGTGAACCACTAAGATATGGTTCATAAAAAAATCAAGCCATTGTTTGATTTTATTACACATGATTAGGAACATTAATTCCATTTTTTATTTTTGTGGAAGGTATGAACAAGCACATTTATCAATTTAAAGGAAATCAATTTAAACCTTTATTCATTTTGCAATAGGAACATTCTCCATCAAATTGCTAAAAATCTATGCCAATTCCAAAAATAATCTACATATATTTTAATTCCAAGATGTGTTTCAATTACTGTTTTCTTTTAATTTGAACTGATTTCTGCATGATTATTAGGTTGATAGCCAGAAAATAATTTTTGAAAGCTTAAGAATTAAATTAATAAAGGTTTTCGAATTTAGCCTGTAGCAATCAAATACAATCCAGACTTAGACAATCAGAGGGCTTTTGAACCACATGTTAATCATTAATGTTTTTAGCTAAATAATTAAGAGCTAGTAATTAGCTAAATAAAAGACTCAGTAAAATTAAGCTTTGAAATTTATGTGTTTCCTTTTTTCATTCCAATTATATATATTTCCAGAAAATTTTAAATATAGTAATATTATTAACTATTATTAATTAGCTTGCATAGATACTTTCACTTTTAGGTAAATTTCTATGACACATCAGTTTAGTTTAGGGGGAAAAAAATAAATAAATAAAAACCCCAAAAGTTTTAAAAACTTATAACATCAAAATCTTATATCCCCTTTCCCATAGGTTTTTCATAAAGACAAACTTAGTACTTTTACATTTATAGCACTTAAATGTAACTTATAAAAAGTTTGAAATTAGCATTCTATCAATCAAAAAAATCAGAACTAGGTGTTAGAGTTCAAAAAACTTATATTCCTTAATCACAGCTTCATAAATTACAAAAAAAACTAAATTTTAGTCTTTACAACAGGAATAATTATATATTCAATAATGTAAGTCACCAATTATATTAAGTGACTTTATTCAGTGCTCACAATTTGTTTAACCTAATAACATTCAATAGTTATTAACAATCTTCAAAGTGTAATAGCTTAAGTATAAGGACTTATTTACTTTTACAGTTTCTATAAGAAACAATAAATTTGAAATCAGGCCTGAATGCAGTCAAATAGCAAGTAAACTAGAATAAAACTAAGAATTAACTAATTTATCACAGCAATAGGTTTCTTTAATATTCTATTCATCACAATATTTAAATTGAAGAGATTTTTTTTTTCAAATTTAATCAAGATTTATGACTACTATTTGAAGCCACCATTTCACTACTCTTAAGACTAATGTTGCAAAACTTAATAAAAAAATTCAAAGCAAACATTATGACAAATAAAACATATCTAAAATATTTTTCAAAAGTAGCAATACACTAACATTTCTAGTTTACTAACAAAAAATTTTTCAAGTATTAAACTATGACTTGCTAAAGCTTCAATAGGGGTTAATATACTAAAAATTTTAAAATTATCTAAATAGAGAAATTTTGATGTTGATAACTCTGCTTAAAAACGAGTTCTAAAATATCAAACATTCAGATGTAATGAAAATATTGGAATAATAATACAAGAGTATTACAAAGGCATGAAGTAAAATATGCATAAGAATTTACATCTTATAATTAAATAACTGCAAATATTTAAACAATATAGACGACTTATAGTTTAAGAAGTGATTCAGAATCAAGTAGTAGGTATCGAATCCACAAACAGCCGATAACAGTAGACAAAATAATACGAAGTTACAAGCTCAAGATTGTAAAAAAATATTAATGACACACACTTATTATATTACAATTGTCATTGACAAAAATTTTTTATTTAATTTTCTATAGTAAAACTGTTCTGAGTTCAACTGTTTCTGAATTCCACGTGCACTTTTTAAAAACTTTAATTAGGATATTCTAAAAAATTTAGGCACTAGATAATATTGGAAGGAAATTCTATCATAAGTTTTAATTCATGCATTAGAAAATAAATATTAGAGTAAGAAAATTTCAAAGAAACAAAGTTTACCTTCTTTTCCGATTTTAAAGTTTCTTCGGCAGCTACGTCGGTCTTTTGCTCCTTCTTAGGAGATTCTTTGACTTCAGAAGTAACTTCAGCACTGAAAATTAAAATAAAATAATTATTTAGCTATTAAAACAAATAATGACAGTTGTACATTTAGTAAATTTATCAAGCGTCAAAGGAATCACGGAACGTGTTCCAAATGTAGAACAATGATAAAATACATGAAAATTAATAAATTTCATTTGACTGAAACAGAATAACATTAATTTTTCACAATTAATTGTATTTTAACGTCAATTGTATGATTTCAAATTAATTTAAATAGTAAATTAACTTACCTGCTTGTTCTTGATCGTGTAGCCGGCATTTTCAAATATGAGTGAGAATTATCAAAAATGAGAAAAATTTAAACTTATAGTAGTTAACACGCTGCTTTTTTTAATAAAAGCTAGTAAAATGTATGAAAGAGAATTAAATTTTATGAAATTTCGAGATTTAAGAAGCGGATACAAAAATGGATACGTTAGCACGCTACGAACAGAAGAAAGAAATGGCGGTAAGTTCAGCGGTGACAATGAATATATAGTTCTGTACCATGTGACCAATTCTATCCAATAGCTGTATAGCATCATCTGGCTGTTCCAATAATGAAGTTCTTACGATTCCCGCTCTTCGAATGAGAACATGCTACCAATATTTTATATTTATCGCTCTTTCTTAAAATGTTTCTGAATATGTTATCACAACTTTTATTTTATTTAACTAGTATAGAGATAATTATTAGTTATAGTTGTATTTTTATAAAATAACTTATTCATTTTATAATGAATATTTTCAAAAGCATATTACTGTTCCGAAATTTAAATAAAAGGATAGAATCAAAAGTTAAAAGGAGTTTAAGCAAAAATTAGTGGCATTTTTTAAAAAATAATTGGTGTAGACTCATATTTATTAAATTGCTTCTAAGTAATAATTTAAACTTTGTTATGAAAGGTAAGAAAAATAATTCGAAGGCAGTATAATAGGTAAAGAATATTATGCTTTAAAAATTAAGAACAGGAAATCAGAGTAGAACAGGTGTTACGAATTCTTACAACCCTAACCCCTTCGGTGATGTTTCTGACTTCACTTCATTTATTATGCATTTTACATATTTTTTTTAAATCGAAATAATATTCTGCTTAACAAATATTTTTAATGTAAAATTCTAGAGACAAATATTGATGCTAATATTTATCCTTATTAATGTATTTATTCTCTTAAATCTTTTTGTGAAGATTAACATTTAACAATAGATGTATTTTGAAATCGTAATTCATCTTCAAGTCAAACCATTGAAAAGAAATGAATAAATAAACCTCAATATTACGAAATTTTAAAAATAGTTTTAATTGTGTTTGTTTTCGAAAGTTAATATTTTACTGTTTAGATT
>JAPDSC010082565.1:47098-67980 GCA_026290005.1 Latrodectus geometricus | reverse complement strand
CTGAAAATAGCTCAGGGATTTAAATTAGAATTATATTTAACATTTATGTTAATTTTCTAATTTGTATTGTAAAAAGAATATGAAATTTCAGTTCTAAGGCAGCCAACTTTCTCAGCAGCTGTTCTAATTTCAAGAATAATATTTTCTATTGATTTATGTACCTATTTTTTTTATTGTATATTAAAATAAGGTTAGACTATACTTCTGGGTGCCCTTTTGCTTCTCGCCAAGTTGTGAACGCAATTGATCGGCGAGCTGGGCAAAACCCAATCATATTCTGATTGCAACTAATAGTTCTGTGCAAAAAAAAAAAAAAAAAAAAAAAATCGCCAATAAAATCGATAGCCAAACAAAAATCACCATGTTTGCCAAGGGGGCACCCTAAATTATAGTTTTACCCAAAATAATTAAGATATAGCCTTGACACTATTATTGTTTTCTTAAAGGTGACATCATTATTAAACATTTGTCTTATCTCTAATGTTAAAAGAAACAAAAGATTTATTTATTTTTTAGAAGAATATAAGAACTTAGAAACATTTATGAGATACTTTAAAAACTTTATTTATTTAGCCAAACAACTGACTTAGTTGTACAGACTTAAATTGGAATATTAATCTTGATATGATATAGTATACTTTATGAAACTAAAAAACTTGTGCTTGTGTTTCAAGCATAAGCCAAATATTATTGCTAACTTTCTGAAGATTGGCTTAATAACTCGTATAATTTTAATGAACTCACTCATACAAATTTGAGTGTATTTTAAAATTAGTTTTAAGCCTAATCTAGGAACATTTTTAAGGACAGTTTTATCAAGATATTTATATTCTTCCATAATTTTATGTCTCTTTTGTTTATTAAATAGTCATTGCATGTGCCAAATGTTAAACAATTTTTAGACTCCAAATCTATTTTAAACACTTGATCCCTGTTGAATTATCTCTTTTGAGCAGAAAGGTTTCAAACAACATACTAGCTAATGAACTAATTCTGTATGTATATGTTCATCTGAAATAGTCACAGCTTCATCATTTTGCAAGTTTTGATTATCTAATTGGTAGAACATTTATTTTGTGTTTATTAGAATGTGAAAAATTTGGATGTTAAATATTATTTATATTAATATTTTTCATATTTCTCCATTTGATTTTATTTCTGATTTTTTATAATAAAAAACCTTTTTATGTCTAAATGTTCCTCTGTTTTTATGTGTTTGAATCTTTTAAATTTATAATTGCCTAATTCTGATCCTGAAAATTTAAATTAATTTAGTATAAATATCTTTTAAGATATATATTATTTTATTTTTAGGTATCTCTTCCTTTGATCAGGTTTTTTCGCGAATTCAGTGATGATGCAGAATCTTCTAAGTTTATATTAGAAAAAAGTAAGCATTTTTTTTACTCTTACATAGCATTAAATTTTGTGTAAAATAATCATACATTGAAGCAAATAATTCTCTGTGTGTAAAAGCTAGAATATTTTATGATATACAGTATATGTAGGCTCATTTTAACAAACTTCTAATTTGAAAAAATTCCCAATTTTAGGAGTTGGTAGCTGGTATTGAACACATGGCCTCATATACTCAACTATAGTTTTTATTCCTATTTATAAAATATTTTTGCAAACTCATTTTGACGTACCTTTTTTTTTTCATTTATTTTTTTTATCATCAATTTTCTTCATTTTTTTTTTTTTTTTTTTTTTTATTTTATAGTTGCAAAACTTGGATTGACATCTTCACTGAAAGCTCTGGGATGCAAAGCATGTGTCCCAGTTAAGTGGTCAGTTTAATCCGTAACCCCCTGTGATTAATTCCCAAGTATACTTGGTAATCAGTTTTATTGACCCACCAAAGGTATGAAAGGCTGAGTCAGCCCATCCAACCCGAGGATAGCACCTGGGATTTGTATGTGTGCTTCCTAAATAATCCTAATAATTTATTTATTAAAAAAAGTAATTTAGTTTTAAAATAATATTCATTTTTCTATTTTACAAATTTTTGATTTTAAGAACTGTTTGTCAGATCCTAGGAATTTGTAAAAATTACTATCTACCTTACATTGGATATTTAGTTTTCATGCCTAACTCTAGATTTCTTTTGAAAAAAAATATTGAATTCATTAAAACTTGAGTATTTAATTAAATTAAATTTTATTTTATATTCCCATATCAGTACATTTAAATAATTATATTGAATTAATCTATTCTGAAACAAATCCTTCAAAAGGTCTTGTTGATTCAGTCCTCGACAGCCTATTAACTAAATCATTGACAAGAACACTGAAGTACCTAGGTACCAACATAAAGGTGAGGGAATTAATGTTGACTAATTTGCACTGCACAAAATAGCATTAACCAATAACAGATGTTAAAAAGAAATTAAAATTAACAGTACAGTGTGAATCAGAACAAAATTTTCTTGTACAAATGTAATCTCAATTTAAGTATAATAAGCTATGTGCAAAAAATGACTGTAAATTGAAAAACTAAGCTAAACCAAACCTATCCAAGCATATTTCACTGTACATGAGAACAACAAAAATTTTTGCTTTGAGTACTCTTTATTATTGTCAAAGGAGTCAGTTCCATATTATCAGTTAAGCAGCAAATACCTGGCGAAGTACTGAAATCCATCTTTGAACTGCCAATGTGCCACTAATTATCATTTTCTATGCTGACAAACTTATACCCACTCTTTTGTAAAAAAAATTTTACCTCGTGTCGCTTGTCAAAAGTATATTAAACAGCCATAAAATCAGTAAACATGTTTATAAAAGGATGACTAATTATATATATATATTAATATTTCCCTAGATAAAAACTGGGATAATCCTTCCTTTGACCTGTAAATTTGATTCCTTTCCTGTGAATAATGTTCAACTTCAATATATGTATGAAGAAAATATAAATCAAGAAAAACCCAAGAGTGAAAGTTGTTTTAACACATTCAAAAATAGCTTGCAACACATTCAGAATAACATAGCAACATTTTGAAATTTTATTAAATCTCCTTTAAAAATTTCATTTCTAGCTCTAGATCCTGAATCATAGATATTAAGAGAACTGATGATCTTAATGTAATATTATACTTAATTAGTATTTACACTATCTACTAATAACTGTTTGGACACTTGTGATAAAAGAGGAACAATTTATTCATATTTAATAAATGATAGAGCTTCTAAGTGAGATAATACAGCCTTTATTTATGTGGTGCATGCTTTCCACAAGAGTTTGGATGATGGGCAATGGTATTTTCTTCTAGTTATCTTAGAGAATAATGTACGTTTTTTTCACTGATTTTGGATGATTGCCCTCATTAATTCAGTGTTCAAACTTATCTCAGATAATCCTCAGGCTGGGCAAAGTCAACTCAGTCTTTTCATCCTTTCACGGTATTGATAAAATTGAGTACCAAGCATGCTTGGGAATTAAACACTGAGATTCAAGCAGACCACTTAACCAAGACTTGTTTCACACTTCAAGGTCCTCATTTATGAAAGCAGATATGGACGTTGTAGGCCTTGGCATGCATATATGCTGTGATAGCACTGAGTTTTATCTCATGCCAAAGGTGTTCTATAAAGTTCAAGTCCAATCAATGTAGGCATTCCAGTCCAATCAATTTACCTTTTATCAGTTATTTCCCAACATTACAAGTGCCATTGTCATCCTAAAAATAAGAATGATCTGTTAATTTATCCCTTCTGTGAGAAGGTGTGCAGTTTATTACCAAAATTTGGAATTTATCACCATGATCACTTACTTTAAGGAGCTTATAGCTCTCTTGTTAGGAGCTCAGTTGGAGTTTTTAGATTTCTTCTTTTGAAAATAATTTGTTCCTGAAACATGGAATATTATATACTACTGTGTTTTCTTGTTAATTCAAAATTGTGTTGATTTTGGGCCACCTTTTATAACATTAAAGCTAAATTTAAATATATCATGTGTCCATAACCTTTGAAATCCACTTACACTCATACCATTTTGTGACTGATCTAATAACGGACTTGTTAATGCTCTAACTTTCTATTCAATAACTTGTGAATTCAATTCCACTTCAGTGAGAATGTTTGCATAATGATTTGGAATCATTTTAAATTGTAGGTCCTGATTAGCTTAGTTTTAATGTGCAAAATATGATTCCAGAGCAGTAACCAAACCATATTTGTCACTTTTAGGCTGCCGAAAAATTTTGAGATAGTTATGAGTAATTAAATTAATGAATTCTTTCTTAATCAAGAAAATATGTGAACTATCTGAATTTTAACAAACGTTAATTGAAATTTTCTCATTTAATGATACTTCGCCTCCAGAAATTACTAATTTTAAATTTGATTTTTTTTTCTTTTTTGTAATTGCTGGTGGATGTTTTTTCAAGTGCAATAAAATTTAAAAAGATATGCAAAGAAAAAAAATGATAAGAAAAGAGAACAAAAAATTAGATTTCAAAAATGATTGAGTTGAAAATACTAGCTTTGTATTTGACAAAAATTACAATAAATTTATTGTAATTTTGTTTGAAATAGTATTGATAAATAAGCAAATTTATTAAATAACATTTAAAAAAATCTTTTGTTAAATTGCTTTTTTGGTTGCTTTAAATTGCTTAAATATTATAAGCAGCCTATATTTATGGAAATATTCCAATTTGTAACAATATTTTATATCAAAATTGCATTTAATGTTGCAAAAATATATAATATAAACATCTTATTCTTTTATTTGTATTAATTCTTTTTGAGATATAGTAAAAATTATAATTAAATTCAGGAATTTTTTTTAATTGAGATTGATATCTTGTGGAATTATGTGTTTAAAATCTCTAAGGTTGATAAGATTTCTAGAATGATTCTTAGTTTAGAATTTTTTTGATTGTTTATAAAGCACAAGTAAATTTGATTTTAATAAAAATATTGTTAAATATTGTAATATGTTTGTAAATTAAACATTTACAATTTCTATTTTAATAGCGACGTTCTTTATTTGATTTGAATTTTTTAACAATGATATCAAAGTATTAATAAAATATTTTCATAAAAAAATATTTTAATATTAATTAATATTCCCTTAACCTTTTAATTATTATTTTGATTTCATTTAATTATGTAATTACAATATACATAAGTTTTTGAATTTATATTTATTAATTTTTTATTAAATTTCTAATAAAAGTAAGATCTACAGTTTAAAGGTGCTAAATAAACAAAATTTGTTTAGTTAAAAAAATTTCACTGAACAACAAAGGGATGCAAAAAATTTTATTTTTTAAGAATTTATTGTGCATCTAAAATAGGCTAAATTTATCACTTTAAAAAAAGCAGAAGTGAAATTAAATTAAAATTAATTTAAACTTTCTTACATTTAATTAGTAAAATTTACTTTCCATTACTCTGATTATTTGAAATTTACAGGGTTTAATTTTGAATAGTTTAGTTATGTTAAGTTCTTGAATTTTGAAATGCTTGTAATAACTTAGCATAAGTAGAGAATTGTGTTAATGTCTTAAATAAGTATAGACAATTTGATTTGAATCTAAACCAGTTTTTTCCTCCTCTTGAATAATCATGTCTGTAGTTTTGTGTAAAATTTGCAAAGTTTTTAAATATTTGAAAGAAATATACAAATATATTGTAAATTTGACTCTATTTTTAAACAATTACATTTGGTGTATAGTATTACTGCATTTATATAAGCAATATACTGTTATAGAATTTTTTTTAAGAAATATGATTAAATGATTGGCTAAGTTTTTTTAGCAAATGCTCAGTGTATGATTTAGTAGCATTTGTTGTGTTATCAATTTGCAATTAAATTAAGAAGTTTTTATTTTAATTTTGAAAATGTATATATGGGTTTTAATAATTTACCTTTTTTTAAAAGAAAGGTATTTTTCTTGTTTATATTTATTTCTTCATTGAAATAACTTGTTCAACAATTTTTTATATTACTCTAAATATTCCAGGTGTTAATCGTGTTACATTACTTGGAAGAGTTGGTTCTACTCCGCAACTGAGAGGAACTGAAATTAAGCCAGTTGTTCTTTTTACTCTAGCTACAAATACAAATTTCAAGTATGAGTCAGGTTTGAAAATGCATTTTTTTTTCACTGCTTTGGTTTTCTTGTTTAGATTAAGAACAATGTGAATAATTTCTCTATTACAAATTATTTCATATCTAATTATATTCATGTTAATAGTTCTATTTCCACAAACTGTTTTTCTTACATTTTTTTAACATTAACAAGTTATTGTAATTTATTTTATTAAATTTTTACATAAAGTTTTTTTTTTATTAGCTAGTTTAAATTAAGATAAAAACTGTGCTATTTATTTTTTATTATCAGTATTCTTCTTAAAAGTAAATCTGTTGTCTAAATTATAAATGTTTGAGTACTGTAATGTTACAAAAGACAGTATAAGTATTCATATTGTTGTAAGTTACTTCTAAGTATATAATAAATTATTAATATATATATATTAGGTTGCTATATGAAATGCCTGGTTTCTATTAATGTGTTTTAGAGATTTTTATCCTAATAAGACTTTTTTTTATTTCTTTTGATTACATATTGCATTAATCTCTCTCATTTAATATTTTAATTAAATATGAAGTTTTTCTATAAATAATATAATTGTAGTTTTTCTATAAATTTTTAGGCTTAATCATAGGATAAATTCTTGATATTTTTAGTATTTTTGTATGAGTGAAGGAGTGTTCATAATGCTGTAGCAATTGCTTGAAACATCAGTGCTACAAAAAGTAATGGTTCAGTAAATGAAAATACAATTCAGTATTAATACACAAAGTTTGAATCTCTGAGAGTTTCACAAATGGAAACTGGGACAGGCTGAAAACAGTTGTGGAAAACTAAGTTCATTGAGTGACTGTTGAAAAAATCACAACTATACTGTTAAAGATGATATAGTAGAAGAACTTGTGATAGCTCTTACCCTTTCCTGTTACCTAAAACGGTTGGAAAAGTTAAAAATTGGTAAATGGGTTCCTCATGGATTGAATAAGATTTAAAAAAATAATAAAATAAATAATCATTCTACACTAATTTTTGCAACTAAAATTATCCCTTTCTTAGTTTAATTGTGACTTGTAATAAAAAGTGGTACATCTCAATGGTTGGATGCCTATAAAGCTTCACAACACTTTCTAAAAACCAAAATTCCATCTAAAAAAAGTTGTGCTGATTTTTTGGTCACCATATTATTCTAAAACTAGGCAAAACCATCACAGCAAAAAAGTTTTGTTTATGAAATTGACAAAATAAAAAAGAAACTTGTTCCATAAACAGACATCATTGGTCAATAGGTATTCCTCAATTCTTTACAATGCTTAACCATATGTTTCAATGATTACTCATCAAGTTTCATGTGTTCAGCTACAAAGCTCTAGATATCCTAACATATTCACCTGACTTCTCCTTTTAGAACAATCATTTTTTTCAAATATCTGAATAACTCCCTACAGAAATCCAAGAGATGCTGAAAAGCATTCAATGAGTTTGCCTTTTCCTGAACAATTTTTAATGTTGGCAATAAAAGAAAGCTAATGTTTCTTATTTTTATTAATAAAGTTCTTTTATACGAAGATATAATTTAAAGTAGACCATAAAAATTGGACATTTTATGTGCAACAACCTAATAATTTATTTTGGCTCTTCCTTAATTACTCGTGACAAACTCTTATAAGAACATCAACTCTTGCTTTTTATATTCTATTAAAAATAGTCATTATTTTATTATTCATAAAAGTTAAATAAAAACTTTTTTTAAATAATACACACTTTATTTAAGTGCATGGTACTTGTTAAAATAAGATTTTATTTGCTGTGGTAATTTTAACGATTTATACAAATGGCAGCCAAGAACATAATATAGTAACATGATTCAAATAATAAAATCCTTAATATAATTCATTCATTGATAAAAAATAAAACCAACTTAACATTCAGTAGAAATATCAAAACATAAAGCAGCTTTCATGTTTCATTAACTATCTTCACATTTTCTTTTATTCTGGTGAAAAATCTGTTTAAATATACTATATTGCATTGAATTTTTTTGCCTTTATTATTTTAAATAAAGTTGGAGAAGAAGTTATAATAAATTTCTTGTAAATCACCAGTTAAGAAAATTGAGTCGTCATGCAATTGATAAGCATGATGTAAACATTGTTATAACTACTATAATTAGGTTTGTTTGATGTATCATTTAATTGGTAATTTGCATGTATAATCCAAGTTCTTATAGTCAAGCTGACAAATGATTTGCACCTGGCTTCCAGTTCAGCAATTTGAGTTTGATTCCCATTTTAGGCATGGGTGTTTATTACCGCTCAGAATCCATTTAAAACTAGATCCTGTATACAATGGTAGTCTGTGAGTGCAAAAAGTGACTGGTGTGCAACAACTAAATTGTTTTATTAAAAAAATTTTGCTAAATCTTACCACGTAATACATGTGCCAAATGAGACAAACCTGTAGATCATTGAAAAGATTCTTTCATTCAGTGAGTTTCATTGTGCACATTAGTTATCTAAGATTCTATAATGAGATCTCATATGTGCAGAATTAATTAGAGAAAATTTGAATCTTTTATATTTATTTTAGTAATTAAGGAATGTATTTTAAAGTAGTCCATTATGCCCCCACAATCATTTATAAAAATGATTACAAAACAGTCTTCATTAGAAATAAACTTTTGTGTTTGAATAAGTTTTGCCAATAAGCGATAATTATTTTGTTTATAAAATATTTGCACTTTTATGTAGAAGTTTTTAAAATTGTAAACCTTTTTAAGTAATGCATGACACAAATATTTATGACAGTAATAGTGATTTTTCCTTCATAACGATAATTATCATACAGAGGTATAATGGAGTTGTACCAGTATTTTAAAGTGGTAGAGGAAAATGAATTTAGTATATATAAGTGTTTCTTTTTTCTTTCACTTCAAAATTATTTTATAAAAAAAAAAAAAAAATTTTCTTCTGTATAATCCACAAATTATGTGTTAAAAAGCTTTCGAATTTCACTGTGCATATTATATGCAGCCATTGATAATGTTAAAAAAATATACAATAAGATTTTGAAAGAAAAGTCATTTATGTTTTATAAAGTAATTAACAGATGGTGCCATGACTGAGCTGGTATATTTCAGCAATAATCAGTTTTGTCCAATTATGTTCAAGAGCGAATTTGGTTTCTCAAAAAGATATTTCAATTTCTATTGGCTATCATCAGTTCATATTTTATCCTGACCTGAATTGCTTTGCCCCGAAAATATTCATGTTTGTGTACGGGAATATGGAAATGAAAGTGCTTAAATTACAAGAGAGATTTTGAACTATGTTTCAGGGAAAGCAATTAAAAAAATGGTGACAAACGCTCTAATCTAAGGTGAACACAAAGTATGCCCAATATAAATAAAAAAACAATTTTTATTCAAAGGTATATTAATGTTACAATTTATTTTGTGTGTTTTAATGTTTTATATAGTACAATTATATAATAATTGTTTTCTTATTTATTTTTAAATTATTTAGTTTTTTAAAGAAAATTCAAAGCAGTTTTCTTTTACAAATACTGCTATGATTAAATCATTTAATTTGCAAAAAAGTAAGTAAAAATGTCATTGAATGATATGATACAATAAATAATTTTGAATAGTCTTGTATAATTAAATTCAATTATTATTTTAAAACATTGATTTAAACTATTCATTTATAGTATATAGAGTCTATAAAGCTTCACTTGTTGTATTTAGAAAAATTAAATGAAAACAAAATTAATTCTTGATCAAAAAATAAATCATCAATCTGTGAATAATATTAAAATAATTTGTTTTTAAGTAAAATATTGTTCAATTCTGCATAATTTTTCATTTTTTTTTTATTTATTTGTTTACTTTTTTATTATTATTTTTTTTTAATTAAAATTGTATTTTCATTAAATTTTTCCTCTTTTGATTCAAATATATTAATATCTACTTTTTCATTTTTCTTTTAGAAATATTTTTTACGTGACACCTTCATTATAATTCTTACTCAACTTCTAAATATGATGTAAATCAGTGCAGGATATATTCCTATCATTATTTATCTTACAACATTAGATGTAATGTAATGAAAAAATTTTTTCACATCTTATTTATTCTTAACACTTTTTTTAGGAGAAGTACAACAAAAAACTGAGTGGCATCGAATCAGCGTCTTCAAACCTTATTTAAGAAAAGTTGTCTTAGATTATCTAAAAAAAGGGTAATAAATATATTTTATTTATTTTTTCATTATCTTTTCAGGTTTAAAAATGATTTTTAAGTAATAACGCAATAATACTGCATTTTATTTATACACCAAATTACTTATAAAAGCAATATATTTTTATTGTGTATTGTTTAGAATTATAATGTGTTATTAAGAAATATAATTTTTTTACTGAAACAATTTTCATGAAAAGTAATTTATTTGACTTCAAATTTTTATTTTAATATTGTAGTTTATTGAAATTACTTCAAAATGTATTTTAATTTCTAAAATTCATTAAGTAATTCTGATGCCAAAATTTGTGTTTGAATAATTTGCTTAAAATGGTTTTCATTTTATATAATTTCATATTTGCATACATTGCTCTATCAAAAATGAGGTTTTCATTTTTATTAAAATATATTAAATTTTAAAAATATTTTTCTCAAAAGTTAAATTTTCTAGTATCTATTCTATTGATAGGTAAAAACTAGTATGCAAGAGAGATTAGCAAAATCAATTTGTATATAAGAATTATGTAACATTTGTATATTTAGTTCCATAATTTGATATTAGAGAATTCAATGTGCTTTTATTTCCTTTTTCTTATACAATAAACATTTTAATAAATATGTATTAAATTTTATTTACTATATTAAATACTTTATGGTTAAACAAAAGTGAATATTACATCTCTTTTCAAGAAAGCTTTCTTGCAATCAATGATGGTAATTTGAAAAGGAATAATTTGGATTTCCCTGGTGGAATCATCTTTGAGTAAAAATTTTATTAGTAAGAAATTCAATCTTAAGATATTTTTAAATAAAGTAGCGTAAAATATTCTGAGTAAGTAAATTATGTACAAATAAAAAAAAGTATAAAAAATATTGTCATTCATAATAATATTTAATATATCAACTATGCACAACTGATTTGGTTTTTGTTCATTCAAAAAAGTTTCATCCTTTCAGTTGATTAAACCAGGTTTATAAAATTCATGCTGAAGATAGAGAACTGTAGTCACTATTCATCAATTATGTGATCTAATTAAACAGCATAACAAAAGTTATTATGCTGTTTAATTTACTTCTTAAAGATGGGAAGTTTACAATTGTTTGAGCTAAGGAATATCATTTCAAAGTAGTGGTTATAAAAGGGCTCTAATCCATTTATACATTACATTTGTGATCTCAAGTTATAACTTTTCTTGTCATCTTAAATGAGAATATATTTGTACGAAAAATAATTTTATATCTATTTGAGTTATGATAAATTAATGTAAAATTTAAAATAATTCAAAACATTATTTTAATTTTATTTTTGAACAAAAAGTAAAATTCCATTTAATTGCTTTCTTACTAAAATTTTTACCAATCAATTTTAGGAACATTTTATTTATTAAAATTTAATATATATACGTGAAATTCTCATCATTGTATCTTTCAATTCTAAGATTACTTTAAAGGGGTGTATTATAGAAATATTATAATTTGCCTTATAGAAAAGATTACTATTGCTACATAATTTTAAGCTTATACTTTACACATTCTATAAGTTAATAGCTCATTTTGGGCCTTTTGTACTTTGATATAAAACCTGTTCATTAAATATCAATTCTAATAAGTATATTTTTTAATAATTTTATAACATTGTAAGTTTTACAAGATTTATAAATTTTTTATATTGAAGAAAAATCTAAATTCATTTAAAAAAGTCAAAAATGTTTTAATATTCATTAATTTTTCTATTATATTTACTTATACATTTCTACTGTGAGAGATATCCATAAAAATAAAAATATTTTTGAAAATAAATATGAAAATAAACTTGTTGAATATATAGTAAAGTATGAGCATTGCATTTTATACTTTTTCTCATAATCTGTTACCAATCTATTCTATTTATTAATGAAAATTTTTTAACAGTGTTTGTAATTATTAAATTTTCTTTGTAAAAAATATAATGGCGAAGACAGTAAAAAATCCTTTTTTAAAGTTTATTAGAAATGGATAAAATTGAACAGATTCATTTATGAATTTTTTTTCTGCTGCTAGCAACTTTGTTTTAAATAAAAACTTAAAATTTGAAAATTTTTTATGTCTATCATTTGATATTTTATATAAAATATACTATTATTTATGAAACATTTTTTTTTTCAAGGTCTAGAGTTTATGTAGATGGTCGGCTATTGTACGGGGAATTAGTTGATCCAAGTGGCACTACATATTCTACAACAACAATAGTTGCTAGTAAGCAATCTTTCAATATTTTCTGGCAATAACTATAATTTAATCCAAGCTGAAATTTTATTTATCATGATTTAGAAAACAATTTGTTTCATTAATATCTGTAACATATTGGGTTGGAAACTATGAAACAGGCGTTGAATGACGGTCAAAAACGAAACACTCAATTTGTCAGATTATTTATATTCAATTGAAATAATCTCCATTATCAATTACGACTTTTTGCCAACAAATGGGCAAATCATATATGTCGTTTTGAAAAAGTCTTTATCAATATTATTGATTATTAATATACATATATATTTTTAGCGAATCATTTTATCTTAATTTTGTTTATCAATTTCCATTATAACTTATTGAACTCCTTAAAAAAATATCTTGTGACAATAAACCTTGGAAAATATTTAAGAAATAAATGTTATAAAAGGAAAATAGGCTGCCAAATGTACATTAAATTCTATTTTTCATTTAATAGATATTTTTATGTTAATTTTTGCTATATGTCTTGTTCTAATAAAATATAAAAAACAATACTTCTGGTAATAATAATATTTACATTCTTACATGATAAAAATGCAGTAATTTATGGGAAATGTTTTATAAACCAATCTCCTTTTACTGGGGGGGGGGGGAACTATGCTTTCAAATACCCAAATATACTGATAAAATTCAATTATTATTATTTTTTTTCTAATCAGTTTCTCAAAAAGAATTGATAATGTTCCCATGATTTATAATTCAATTAAAATATATTATCAATGTGTGAATTAAATAGCATTTATATATTTCTAAAAAAGTTGAACATATTAAATGTAATCAGTAAAAGTAATAATTTTTATTCATTATTCTATGTTTATTCTTATTTTCTCATATTCTTTGGTAGAAAAATATTCCTATTTATTTTCTTACTTATTTCCTATTCTTTCTTATTTAAAAATTTAAGTGCAAACTTATGTCTTGGAAATTTTTCTGTCTAAAAATTTTAAAATTTCTTAATCTTTTTTGGAGTTAATTTTTTTTTATATCTAAATGATTTACTGGAATATTTAAAAAAAGTATTCATTTGTGCTCTGTTAAAAAAAAAAAATAAATAAATTTCAATGCCAGAAAGTTTCAATCAATTTCATGAATATTTTTAAAATATTATTAAATTTTATTATTTCTGGACCCATATCCATATATTAATTTATACTATACTTTTTAATAAATTTATTTTAATTACAGAAGATATATTAATAATTTTTCTGTAATTCTTGAACTGTTAAAATTGTTATGAAATAATAAGAATATTGAAAAAGAAATTGTTTCAGTATATGAGAAAATTTAATTTATAAGTTCATTTAAATATAAAATTTAAAAATAATTTTTCACATTTAGCATGATGACATTTTTCACATTAGGTTTGATACTTAATAAAGTTTCAAAAATATTTGGAAAAAAAAAAAAAAAAAAAACATGAAAATAGCAAATTTCATATCATGTTTTTTAAGTGATTCTATTACACAAATTATATGCTAATTAAATGATACATAATTTCTTGTATTTGAATTTGTGAAAAGAAACTTTAATGATTATCTCTTTCTTATAATATGTAAATTATTTATCCATTTTTTATTTATTATTTTATTATTTTTTGCTAATTTTTTTAAGCATGGGGAGTCTATGACATTGTAAACCTGAGGGGTTATATCACTTATTTCGCTATAAGCAGTCAAATTTATCATGAGTAAAATACAGATTCTCTGAAAATTTTTCCTCGATGCAAGATACATTTACTGTACATAAAATCCACTTCTACTATACTTTCTCATTCTAAGAATGAAAGATAATGTATACTTAATTTACTTGTTTTTAATTAGAATAAATTTATGGAAAAATTTCTAGAGATAGATAAAATCAGTCTTTGAGAAATTAATCAACTGTATATTTAGGAGGTCAGTTTTTTTGTCTCTTTAGGCAAATGTGTTTGCTACTATTTTTTTATATTTTGAAAAAATTTTAGGGCATAAGACATTATAAAAAGCTTTTACTTTTTAAATATTTTCTCCGATTTAACTTTATTACATTTTTCATGTAATAAAGTTTACAAAATTTTTAAATTAATTGTTTTCAAGATTGAATATTCTTTAAAAATGAAAATATATTGACAAATATTTTCTATGAAAGCTGTAATAAAAGGCATCTTTCTATATCTTAATCAGAAAAATACCAATATATATGACTCTAGAGAACTACAAATTGAAGACAGTCAGTAGCTTCAAATATTTATACTCCAAAGTGAATAATATAATATTAAAGGTTTGCTATAAGGAGTTACAAATGCTAATATAAATACAAGAATTCTCAAAATCTAATTTCATCAGCTCATTTCATCTTATTTATAAGGCTTTAATAAAGTTTTTTTTCACACAAGCTACAAAAACATGCACAATGACTGAGAAAGCCAGAAGATTATTTTCTAGAATAAAATGTAGTTATTATTGTAGGTGAAGAAAACTGAACTAAAAAATTTACAGGCTATTTAAAAAGACAAATAGTATTAAATTTATTACAAGTGAAGAATTAAATTAATAGAGCACCTAATTAGATTGGATGATAATAAATTTATCAAATTATCTCTTCTTGGCTGAACTGTATAATTCTTGGAAAAAGTGGAAACTAAAAATTACATTGATTGATTGCCTGGGAAAAGATCTGAGAACTATTAGGGTGACAGAGTAGAAAACTTCAGCCAGCAAAGATATATGCATGGAATAGAATCGTGAAGAACATGAAGTTTCTCCTTGTGCTGGAGTGCTAAAAAAAGGGGGAATGCTATAAAAAGTCTGTAAAGGTTTAAACTGCTTAGGAAATTCACCGTAAAAAGCAATGGCTTTGCTGAAAGCATAATAACTTGTGCGCAAAAAATGATGCAGCTGTCATTTTATGTACACAAATCATTTATTATATATTAAATTATTTAGTTTAAACTAACCAACAAGCATTAAAAAAGATCAATGGAATGGATATACAAACATTTTGAAGAAGAACAAGTTTTTTCTAATCCTTAGCCATTAGGGAATTTCATCCTTTGGCATTTTAAGTAATAAAATTGATGGCAAGTCATGTAGTGATATACCCAATCGTAACTCTGAAGGTAAGATTAAAATAAACTTGTAGAGAAATTATTAACTATTTAGAATAAAAATTTAATGTTAATCAATATCAAAATATTTGTGTTTTCCACAACATTATTCATAAAATCATTAAAATTAATATTAACAAAAATGTTAAGAAACTATATAATTTATTAGCTTTTTAAGATAAGGATAATTGTTAATCTACAGAAAATTGTGTGTTTTCCATATTCATAAAAACATTAATAATTAATAAAACATGAAGAACAAGCTATCATTTATAAAGCACAATTGAATTATTAGTGTATATAAAAAGAGGAATAAACAAAAAAAAACTATCCAAATCCTATATACTTTGAAGTAATATGTTATTCTTCTAAAAATTATGTAATACTCACTCTGGATGTAAAATATATATTTAAAAAGAAATTTGATGCTTAAATACTACTTTATTTGTTCATTGAAAAGAATATTTCTAAATTTTACTATGATGTGTGGTGATTTATGAAAAATATGCTGAAAGTTATTTCTAAAGAAAGGAAATTTTTGATAGCATGTAGTGAACAATTATTAGCATGTTGTTAATAATTATTATAACTGATAAATTCATAAGCATTTGAACTTCCTGATTGACTTCTGGCTGTATTCATATGTATCAAGTGATAGGAAATTCCACAACAGCTTCTGTGAAAACTACAGCCAAAGGATTAGTATTCTGGTTCAACAACTTTGTTTTTGATTCCAATCTTGGTCAAGACCTTTGTCTTTGAATAGATAAAACCAAAATCATTGCTTTATATACTCTAAAACAAATAGCTATAATAAATTTTGCCACTTCTCTCAATATTCATTACATACATTTGTGGTTTAATATCCACTAAAAATGTATAAGTTCAGCTCAAATTAGTCCCATTATATTAAATTGAGTTTAAATCAACGGTTTAATTCAAGTCACCCAATTTTACAATTGTGTATGCAGAAAGCATGAGCTCAAGATATTCGACCTATTCACAATGAAATGTTGTACCCACAACATAAGATTTAGTAAGCTTAACTTGAAAAAACTTCTTAATAATACAAAAAGCAATTAATATTTTAACTCATGTTGAAGCTTAACTTTATATCTTCATAGAAATATCAAGAATTTGCCTCTGCCTATCAAAGTTTATTTATTTTTGCATTATTGAATAAAAGTGAATCTAAGAATAATTTGAAAGTAAAAAATGTTAAATTATTTGAATAAGTAGTATTCAAATCTTTGAAAACGTTTGAACTTATAATGTATAAGTTCAAAAAAAGCTTTATCGTTGATGTTTTAGACAAAAATAAAGTATGCAATTTTGCTGACATTTATTGCATCTATTATTTTTAAATAATTAAAAGTTTGCGTTACATGATTTATTACGTGCCTATATTGTATTCTTTGTTCTTTCTTCAAGATTTTCAAGTGTAACCTGTTAAATAATGTAACATTTGATTATCTTTAGCTTATTTGAAGTTTAAGCTTTAATGTTTTAAGTTTCCATTTCTTCTGTTCGGTTTATCTATATATAAATTGTCTTGTTAAATGTATTGTTGCATATGTTGTGTATTTGTTTACCAAAATAAAATACCTTTTTATTTGCAATAAGCATACCATTTTGACTTGATTTTATTTGCAATAAGCAATTTATGCCTATTTCATTATAAACAAATCCAAGTAAAATAATTTGCAGTTTTTATGTGTGTGTGTTTATATATATACATATAATTTTTTATTGTTAAAGTAATGAATTACTAAAATAAAATTTTGTCGAATTAAGCATTGTATTTCAGTAAATGGTAATCAATGAAATATGTTTATTTTATATGTTTTAAAACTTATGTTCATCATAATAATTGATATTTTATTTTTTCTAAGAGTTAACTATATCTAAATATTTATAAGAAAATAAATCTAACAGTTTTAAAATGTAATCAAAGAATTCAGTTTGCAGTTTTAAATTTAAGAAAAGGTACATGCTATTTCTTAAACATTTATCTCATATATATTCTGAATGATTCTGTATGATAAAGTTTCATGTGTTTATTCGACTATATACCTGTATTTTAATGTATTTTAGATGATGTCATATTTTTAAGTGCATCAAGAAAGGATGCTGCAGAAGAAGAAATGGAAAAAGATCCAGATTCTTCTATTTAATATAAATTTTGTTTTATGAAAATTTCTAATTATGTATATAGAATTGTGAATTTCTTACTATAATAAAGTGCATTTCTCATGGATTTCATTAATTACTATCATTATTGTAATCATTTTTAGTAAATTTTGCTAAAAAGCTTGTTCTTTTATTTTTAAACCATAGTGGAAGTTTAATAAGTTCATTTATTTCATATATTAATTCTTCCTTAATACATGTGCTTAAATTTCTTGATCAATAAAATGTTTTTTTATGATTTATTTTGGAATCCTTTTTACTTATTTAACAACTTTATAAATATGAGTCATAGATTTGACTGGTAAAGCAAATAGCTTAACTGCTGAAATATGTTGTAAAGCTTCTGGACACCTGCTGTAGAACTTCTGAGAAAACTTTTCATAGACAGTGGACCATATTTATGTGTTGCAATGGTAAAACCTGGAAAACTCATGTACTCAGTTGTCAAAAGTGGAATTCATAAAGCAAAAATAACTTCCATATTTCATTCGACAGTAGCTTAGGTTAAATAATGGATCTTTTATTTTAAATAGCAGGGTGAACTTCATTAAAATAATGCTTGCAAATAAATTTAAAAAAAATATTAATATTGAAATTAAATTTGATATTTACTGTTTGTGTCTTTAATACATTTTCTGAAATCATTATTACTATAAGTAATTCTTCCCTCCATTAGCAAATTTTTAATAGATATTTTTTTTAATTTTAAGACATTTGTTAAAAAAATAACAAAAAATAATAGTTCCTTCTCTGAAATTTATTTCCCAAAAAGACAAAAAAATATTAAAAACATTTCAATCTCTCTTGTATTTAAAAACCAATATGTAATAAACAAATGAAACCTCTTATACATATTTTTATACAATGGGGACCAAAATTGTTAGCATTTTTTAAACTTTTTTGTCTTTAAACTTTTGTGCTTATAGAATATATTAATTCTACCTTAAATACAAATGTTTATATATGAAATTAAAGGAGATGTAATTAAAAACACAGAATTATAATATATATATTATGAAAGAAGTATGTTTTTTTCACTCTAAGAAACAATCACAATTTGTCATAAATGCTAAAATGTCTTGTAATTAAAGCATACAAAAAGTCACAATTATTATTATTTTGAGAATAAATTTTATGTCTAGCCAAACTGCATGACTATGTTTTACTTTGTAATAATAAAATTTTGCAGAAGTAATATTGGTTTAACTAAGTTTTTTTGAATATTTTAAATCTATTTTTTTAATGTAAATAGTTTAAAGCAATCACATTAATAATTGATTGGGCACAAGAATTAAAAAAAAAAAAAAAAATCAGAATTGTTATATTGAGAGAAAATCTCCTTGCTTTACTAAAGTTCCTGAACTAGCTGATAAGTCAGTGACTTTATTTAGCATTCAAAATATCAACACATTATGTGCTTACATTATGAAATAAGGCAAGAGCAAGTTGAAATACTTCGGACAAAAGATTATCACAAAGAAGATTTTCGTCACATGTTAGATGTATGAAATGATGCCCATAGATGCTGAAGTTCACTCAAGAATGAGGAGAAAATTATCTTGTTTTGAATTAAAAAGTTGAATTCCAATGAAAATAGAATTTTAAAATTTCAGCAATATAAACAAAACTAGTCGTCAAAAAATATATTAAGTGGTTAGAAACTTAATAGAAGGAAATGAGCTGGAGCAATCAGAATAAAACATCGTTCTTGAAATAATAACATATAAATAGAAAATTGTAAAATATAAAATTTGGTAGTGATGGGGAAAAAATATGTGAGACCTAGTATAGGAAAAGAGCTACATCCTGATTACATTAAAGTAACTACAAAGAATCCAAACAGTGCCACAATTTAAACATGTATGTCTACAGTTGATGTGAAGCGCATTCATGTGCTTAATAGCATTCTGGATGCAAAAATATATCTATTATTTATTCTGGAACCTAAATTGATATTTTCCATTAAGAATCTCTTCCTATATAAAGTACTACTTAGCTCCATGCCGCTCTGCAAAAATGTTTCTTTGCATATTTTTGGTGTATGGTGTAATAAAATAAAGATATATTTATTACCCTGGTCAGAAAATATCTCTAATCTGAATCCTATTGAAAATTTACTATGATATTTGTGAAAGTCTTTCTGCAAAAATGTGTGTATTGAATAAAAAAACTTTTTGAAGCTATGATTGCTTTTTGGTATCATGATTAAGAAAGATGAACTTCAAACACTTCTTTGCTCAACGAGAAGATACTATGAAGTTATTTTAAGAATAATGGCTATCCTACTAAACACTTTCATTGTATTTTAAAGTTAAACTTTAAAATACAATTAAAAATTTTAAAACAAGTTAAACTTTAAAATCTAAAATATTTCTTATTTGTAGTGTAACTTTCGTTATATAAATATTTTAATTGTGTTTCTTAAATTTATATTCAATTCCAATTTATATAATAGGATACATAAATTTTGTATCTAAATAAAAAATAATCTGTTCTATAAGCATACAAAGTTAAAAAAAAAAAAAAAGTTTAAAGATTAAAATAATGTTGGCAATTTTGTATATATATAGATGCATTTACATTACAAAAAATGATATTCAATAAAAAGAAAAATTATGTGATTCCATAAGTGCTATATTTCATCATTTCTAAATATTGTCTTAATTTTCGCTCTGGATAAAGACCAAATCAATGCTCACTTTCCTATGAGAATTCTTATAATAGTTTCATTTTAACATGATGAGATAACTGCGAAATATTTTGTAAAATACAACTTCTACAGCACTCCATATAGGATTTTTGTTTAATACTTTCTTTAACGAAAGAAAAAATATATTATACATCATTAAATGAAAAATAAAAATTACTCCTGTATATCTTATCAATTTATCCATTATTTTTTCGTAAAAAAAAAAGCCTATTTTATATCAAATAAGATTTGATCAAATACAGTGCCAAAATGGTATTTCTACTATCAATCACTCAATTAAAATACTAATTATACCTTTAAAACATATTACATAAATTAAAATTATAGTGAATTTTATATATAACTG
>JAPDSC010082565.1:30692-42098 GCA_026290005.1 Latrodectus geometricus | reverse complement strand
AATTTGCTAAACAAAGCGAAAAGTTGTGCAAGTTCAGGGTTTATAAATGGTCCAGGTGGATTTGATAAACATGAAATCCTATAATAGAAGTAAATTGATTCTGATAATAAAGGTATTAAAGAAGGATGAGAAGTTTATCCTTTAAAATTGAAAAAAATTAGAATGTCTAAGCTTAGTTAAAAATCTGGAAGCAATTTTCTCAAATTCAACTACTCGCATCTTCAGTTAAGATTCTGCAAATAAATCAAATTTGCTGTTTCCTTTGAAGGTGTTGCAAAGTATCTATTGAAAGAAGTGAAGTTGATACGTTCAACGGAAAAACTCATCTCATTTGGTTGTACTAAGAAGTGACAAAGAAGAAAATTTAATAAAAAATAAAAACTTTTGGTCAAATTGCGGTTTAAGTCCTCTTCCTCGCCAACTCGCAAATTTGAAGCACTTCTTAGCGCATGTTCATTAATTACCCTTTTGTTTCAGCCTTTTCATTGGTACATTCACTTTAATTTTCGCCATGGCATCGGCGTTTTTGAAAACGCGCCAAGCAGGGGACCCAAAGCACATTTTCACCAAACTTTATCTTTTTGTTATATACGTATATTTACATTTTTAATATAAACCAACATGTATGGAATGAATAATAATATTTTTTTAATAAGTTTTTTTTTATAATACCCCTTTTTTGCATTGGCTCTGGTTTCATAATACGATTTCTCACATCATGTTTTCTAGAAACCTATCGACTGACTGCATTATATTACATTGTGTACACCTAATATCGTTACTTACACTTATGTTATTGGCACAACTCTCGATTGATATTTCTATTGCTATAATTGTGTTTAAACTTTAGTTACGTAAGAAGATAAAAATCAGGTTGAAATAACTGTATAAAAAAATGAAATTAATAAAAATTTTCACGGCTTTAATGTAAAAAACTTATTTTAAATTTAAGTGCATTATATTCAATATGGAAAATGAATTTACATTATTCAAAAAATTTAGTGTGAAGTGTTGAGTAATTGATATTGATACATTTTTGTAATAATGGAAGCTTATTTATAAATTATTATTATTTATAAATCCTATCCTAGAAATCTGTTTCTAGTAATTTTAATGTTTTTTTATTAAAAGGACAGTAGTAATCCATCATCAGCTAAAATTTTACAAAGGCAGTTCTTATTCCGAATTTTTATCTGGAGTTTAATTGAAAACTATGCTTGGTTTCGAAAGTTTTGTAACAGCGTTTATAATTAATTTGAAATATAACTGATACGTACTCCTTATAGAGTTACTTATGCTGCTATGTGATTTTCGTAAGTCCCATTCTAATTAGCCTTCATATACAAAAAAAAAAAAATGACTTGAACTGCAAACAAATCAAATAAAATAGAGATATAATTTATATGCGATGCAACATTTCGCTCTGGAACTCTTCTCGCTTCAATAAAACCATGTGTTTCTTTTCCTCTATTTAAAATTTCATGAATGCGTTGGAATAGTGAAAATTTTTTACAGAATCGGATTTCTTCTTTCTCTTCGAGTTTCATATAATTGTTTTTAAAAAATAATAATCGAATGTTTTTCGATTTTAGAAAAAAAAATTTTTTTTACTCTTCAACGAATACGTTTTCGCCTTTCATACTACTTCATCGGTCAGAAATGTATTGGAGCATGAATTTCAAGAATACAGATTTCAATTCTTAGTAAGTAAGTTCACAATTAAAGAGAGTTTTAAACGCGAAACTCATTTGATTTGTATTTATTTAATGTTTGTAATGTAACTTCATTTCTTAATGAAAATGTCTTTTCGAGGTGTGATTAATTAAATTATTTCGTGTAATTTGCAAACCGTATTGTGTATTTTTTTGTGTAGCTGTCCATAAATATAATATTAATCTTTTTAGTTTATAATTTAGAACTTAAAAAGTTTTGTTAAGGGTACACTTTTATCAGTTAAATTGTTGAACTCATGTTTTCCCATTAAAACAGAAATTTCAATTGGAAGTATTTTTTTAAATCGTTTTGATTTTTGTTTATTTCAGTATGCCGTTCAAAAAAACTAAAATGTACGTTTTTTTTTTTTTTTTTTTTTTTTTTTAAGGGGGAAAAATGCCCCAAAATGCGAATCCTTCTGGAATTTAAAAATGTTTTCTCCTGTTTTCGAGACAAATACCAATTATAAGTTCATTAAATCAAATATAAAAAGATTTAAATACACCGTATTTATACATTTCTCTTATATGTGAATGGATGCTTAAATAATCAATAAGTGCCCTAAATGTTCTTTGTCTTTCTTGTTTGTTGTCCAGTTGGAATTTCTAGTCAATTAGATGCTAAGTATTAAAAAGCTGTGATATTATATCTGAATTATTATTTATCATATATTAGTGTGGTTACCTGCAGATGTGTAAGTCAACAACCAATTCGAAAATTTCCGCTGTCATCTACTAAAATTGTCTTCTTAGTCACAAAATGCGTCAATAATTGATTGTCCTCTTCTGTTTTCATATCTTTCATTAATTTCTTAAAGTATACTTTTGCCAGATATATTATGATGTATAATTGTTTTTTATATACTACTTTTGGAAACAAAGAATATGGTTACCGATTTATTAAATAATTAAAACATTTTGTTAAACGAAAGATTTGCAATAAAGGTTCTTTTACCAAGAAAAGAGGATTTATTATCATGAATAAACGAAGTTGCAAAGCTTGTGTGCAATAATATATAAAGCAATATCATTTGGTTCAAGCACCTCATATTCCGCTTTTGCTATAATGCGAAATTCTTCAAATTGTATTGAAATTTTAGCCCTCTAAAATATTTTGCATTCAAAATCGTTTTCAATAGAAAGCAATTTTTTGCAGTTTCTACGTACACAAAACACATGTCAGACATAAAAAAAAAGGAATATTTAACTAAGAAAATTCTTACTTACCGCATGTTGAAAAAGTTATTGGAAGTTACCAATGTATATTTCTTAAAGATAGGTCCAGGTATTGACCAAATACTTTGAGACAGATATTGGAGAAAACAAGTGAATTCAATAACTATAACTGTTATCTTTTTATTGATCTTAAAATTGCGTATGACAGCATTATTCGACATAAACTTTATGAAGTAATGGAAGAATTAGATATACCAACTAAAGTATCTAAACTGGCAAAGACCATACTAAGAGGGTAAAGTGCAAGGTGAAACTGAAGAGCGACTTTTTATGAAGTCTTCTACACGCATAGAAATTTGTGACAAGGCAATGCTTTGTCATGTATACTAATTAACTTGGTTCTAAAAAGGACTATCAGGCTGTCTGGTCTCACAGTTAGAAGAAACATCTCCCAGAAGACTTTATAAACCTGGACATGACACCACCTTGATTAGTAGGTACAAAATATTTGCCACAGAGGCTTTCAGTCTATTAGAAACTGAAATTGGTAAAATTTGCCATAAAAATAAATGAAGGTAAGACAAAATTCATGGAGACTTTAAACAATATATTTATTCCACAGCCATTTAAAGTGAACAATTTTTAAACAGTGTGACACTTCAAATATCTTGGAAGAATCATTAGCACTAACAATGATTTCACCGTAGAAATAAACCATTGTCATGTCAAATAAATGCTATCATGTCCTTAAAAATTAATTATCTTGATTTTCAACGACTAACAGTATTAACTAAAGACATATTATCGATTTATGAGTTTAAAAATAAAAAAACTTTTTCAACCAATCGTGTTTTCTGGGAGTAAATGTTGTGCAATTATTAAATTAAATTAAAATAAAATAAATTAATTAACATTTGAACGTAAACCTTAAGAAAAATTCGAATAATAACTAGAGATCCTTGTTTAATTTTGAAATCTATAAAAAGAATGAGTAACCCGACATTGTTAAAGGCATAAAATGAAATAAACTACGTTGACTCGGGCATTTGTTTCAACCTGACAATACAAACCCAGAAAAAAAAATTCACTTTTATAAAATAAAGTTTTGTTTTTTCTATTGGGATTGGTATACTAAAACCATGGGAAAAAGAAGATAATTTATTAGGTGGCTTGACTCAGTAGAAAAGTATTCTCACTTAAGCTTTAATTTTTAAATTAATACGAGATCAAATAAATAATGAAAGTATTTATAATTTAAGATAAGAAGGTTACTTGTTTGAAAGAATTACACATTTTAAGAAAAAAGAAAGATACAGTAATATATTACATCAAAGTTGTCCACACAAAAAATTTGCTAATAAAGTAAAATTCTTTTTTCTTTTGGAGTTCTGTACATGTTCAAATAAATAAAGAAAGAAAAATATTTTCACACCCTAAAATCGGATATTTTATTAAAAAAGTTAAGAAAATTCTTTTTTTATATTTACCAACAGCCATATACCGCTGCATATTTAGAATGTTTTGACTTCATAATTTTACAAAAAAGACTAATATATACATAATATATTGGTTTTATTTTCAATGGAAAAGTTTGATTATTTTATTGCTTTTTTAAGGAGTATGTAAAGGCTTTATTTTTGGTAGCATAAAATAAGTAATTTATTTTTCGAAAGCAACTTAACAATTAATTGCTATAAGATTCTTATGACATATTTTGAAATCAGTCATTTATATATTTTTATTATTTTTTTAAAACTGCAAAAATGTAGGCAAATTGATAAACTAAGTTGAAAATCTAGCACACTAAATTTCAACTACACTTGGAATATTTTCTACTGCGTTCATAAAATAATAGAAGACGGAGCTAGGAGCTCTATGATTTGGATAACTTCATAGGGTTCTAATAGGGTTTCAGAAAATTTACAACTCAACTTCTCAAACGTCTGTATCCATGAAATTTTAACGCCACGAGCACGTTGTTGCGGTAATCTAATTTTGTAAAATTTATAGTGTCCCTGATAATAATATAGGGAAATATAC
The DNA here is from genome assembly GCA_026290005.1 of Latrodectus geometricus. Lineage (NCBI taxonomy): Eukaryota > Metazoa > Arthropoda > Arachnida > Araneae > Theridiidae > Latrodectus > Latrodectus geometricus. The sequence goes on along the minus strand of JAPDSC010082565.1, from coordinate 37,170 downwards.
ATATTGAATGATGGAGGGTGCTCAAAAAGAAACAATAAATTGTGTTCAAGTGTTTGGTCGAAAAGTAAGTTTTAATAAATATAAATAGATAAAAATTTATAAGCCTAATGTGCTGTGTGAATACAATTTCTTTCCTTATAGTATTAAGAAAATATCTTGCATTGATTGCTCTAACTATATATTTAATTTCGATTTTCATGCAAAAATAATTAAAGAACAGTTACTTTAATTAATATTCAAAGTTTGTAAGTTTAACTATGAATTTACGATCCAAAATAATTATCATTATGAATGCAAAATTGTGATTAAAAATATAGAGACAATATAGATTATTTTGATTTATAAAATTTTTTTGTTCATCTATGTTTAAGTATCAGAAGTCAAGAAAAAATCTAATGACTATAATGATATAAATCGTGCTCTTTAAACATCTTTGTTACTAACATGCTTATCTATTATTAAAATGTACATTTTAGAAGTGTCTTCAAAGAATGTATTTAAGTATTCATTAACATTATGCTTAGGAATATTTGATAGAGGTGTTAAAGGTTAAATATTGATGGATAAGTGGTTATTTTCTTTCAGAAAACTGCAACTGCTGTTGCTTATTGTAAAACTGGAAATGGACTTCTAAAAGTAAATGGTCGACCACTTGAACTTCTTGAGCCACAAATGTTAAAATATAAGGTAAATATATTAGTTTGTGTTGATTTAATTCAGAGAATTAAGTTTCAATCAATCATCTCATTTGATTTGTAGAATTTGTTCCAAGTTTTTTATAAATATGTAAGTTTTATTAATGTTAATTGTGAATAACATAATTGTTTTATGATTTGTCTAATATGTTCATATTTTGTACTAATATTTTTGAAACATTTGATAAATTTAACTGTTGCACATTATATGATATGTTTTGGCACTTTATTAAATTCTTTGAAATGATGTAGCATTCATTAAAATATATTAGTCTAGGGCTGTCATACTTGTTTTATAAAGAAATAAATTTTATCAATGGATATAGATGGTTATATTTAAATGTCTGAAAAAGTATGCTAAAAGGTATTTATAATTATATTCGTTTTTGCTATAAAAATTTTTTACCATTTGCTTTGTTCATTTGACATAATGAACTCATAATTGAACAGAATTGTGATAGAATAGAAATTGTTTTGATTAAAGTTATATAATGTAAGATAGAAAATAAAATTAAGTTGCATGCCATAAATACAGATCAAACTATTGTAGAATTGATGTGGAATAAATTAATGTATATTGGCTTTAGATAACAGCAGTTTTAAATAGTTACTTTACATAAAATATAGGAGTTAAATTTTACTAATTATTGAATAAACTTAGTGTGCTCAGTTGATGTATTATAATGAGCTAGATATCGGTAAAATGAAAAATCAGTTCTAAATCATAAAACTGATTTTTTTATTACTCATCTGTTCTGCTATTTTTGGCCAATTCTTAGGTATTAGTGTGGCTGTAAAATGCACCAAATTGGTTTACTATGTTGGACTGTTTTGTGTTTGTGTGTATGATGTAACCTGCATTTTATCACGTAACATGATTGTGTACATGCATGAAATTTGTTTTTGATTGTTTGGTAAGAAAATTAGAAATTGCTTCAAGATCGCATAAGAACCTAGGATTTCTCTTTATCTTTGTAATTAAAGATTTATTTGATATTTAGTTAGTATGTTAAGGAAACATACAAAGTTAATATAATCTTAAAAACAAATCTTACTTTAGTTTTCTTCATGAAAAATTAAACTAAGCACTATTTTTTAATGTAAGAATATATAATTAGTTTATTTTATCTCCATTCATCTGCTTGTTTTATAAATTATAGCACCATATTTTCTCATTCATCATATTCTTGATAATTTAATTATCTAAACCTTTTACATTTAAAGTACCTATGAAACCATGTTTAAAAATCCTGGAATGAAATGTTGACATGGTTTGTCCATTTTTGCCACAAATAGTCAACTATATTTGAAATCTTTTTTTACTCGTGTTGTATGGAAGGAAGTTCTTGGCGTTTTCAAGTTACAGTGGCTCATTAATTAAATCCTCATATCATAATGATCCTGGTATCTTTCTTCTCACAACATGATTCCAAGCATAGATTAAGAAAGATTGTGCTTAAAATACACATATCATAAAAGGATTCTATAATAAAAGGCTAATGATAAAGTGAAACTCCTGAAGCCATTTACTGCACTCTGACTCATGATCAGTAAGATAAAAGTTACATTAGAAATCAATTCCAACATTTAAGTTCTTAAGTAGGATTGATTAACAATGCATCCATAAGATCATGCTAGTTTATTAAATTAAGAATGTTCATAAATAAGAGGTTTGTTAAAACAAATATTTATAAAGTTCTTTTTTTCTTGCACCAATATTAAAAAGTTACTTATTTTCATGTGTTATGTAAGAGATGTTTAAATAAAAGATTTAAAATGTTTTTATAATTTAATTCATAGAATCAAAAATCAAGTTCTAAATTTATATGTGATTAAATATTGAGCTATAATTTTTTTTTTTTTTGTTTATGATAGCTTCTTGAACCAATCTTGTTACTTGGAAAGGAAAGATTTTCTGGTGTTGATATTAGAGTAAGAGTAAAGGGTGGTGGACATGTTTCTCAGATATATGGTATGAAATTTTCTTTTATTTCAAATAACTTTCTAGGATATTGCTTGGAATGATATTTTTCATAATACTTCTATGTATACAGTATCCATTTTCTTATGTGATTTGTTTTTTAAAAGTATATAAGTAAGAGTAATCAATTCTAATTAAAATAAATCATGTGTAAATAAATTTTATAATGTAATCTTGTAACTAAAATTTCATAGTCGTCATATCTGATTTTTAAAGTTTTTCTAATTTATTTCTGTAAATTTTGACACATAGCTAATAATATGTATACACACATAGCTAATAATATGTATTTCTTTAGGGACTAAAATGCCTTTCTAGTAAATTAATAAAAACAGAACTAATAATTTTTAAGTGTTTAAATGAATAAACTGACGATGTTAAATAAATTAATGTTATTCATTATTTTTTCCAAATTCATTTATTTTTATATTTGTCACTGGTAGCCCTATATCTTGCTTTTAATAACACAAATGTCTTGATCTAAACTCAAATTGGATGAAATTAGGAATTTGTGAAAATTTCTTTTGTTAAATAAGTTATTGAATATTAAAGTTTTCTGCTTTCTTGCATAATTCACTTTCTTACCAATCTGTAGCTTATTGGTAAACCTCAAATTAGCCTTGCTACAATATCCAAACACAATATTTTCCCAAAAGTAAATTGTTTTTAAAATAACATTGTAAAATTTAGCATTAAGAAAGTGGAGAAAATTTTTTTGGTGCAACTTTAAAAAATATCAATGAAACAAGGCATTAATGTTTGTTGCCAAACTTTAACTACAGGATAATATTTTTAGGATTGTTGCCAAGAGCTAGCATAAATAAATAAATAAAAGTAAATCTCAAAATAGCAAATACATTGACACATTCTGAAAAAATGCTTATAAATTCATAAATTAAAATTCTTGTAAAAAAAAGTAATCATTTTAATCTTCCCAAATCAACAATTTAAGATTGTAAACTTTATTAGTCTCTCAAATATCTCTAAAATCACTATATTATATATACTAGAATTAAGAAAAAAGGGTGAAAAATTACAATTGGTAGAAGAGGAATCTGATGCCACTTATATTTTTTCCAACCTTAAGTAGTTAGGCATAAATTATTTAAAAAGTGAGAAAGATCACTAATGAGCAAAGTTGGGTATAATTACAAATGCAGTAAAAAATTGTGAAATAGCATTTAATTTTGCCAAGATTGTCATCTTGATGAATTTCATTATATTTATCTGTTCTTTTGAGGTATGGGTTTTTTTGTATATTGGTTTCATATTCTTAAGGTCTATTTTCGGAAATTTCTCATGTCAATTTCAATGAATTTCACAATTTTCTTGGAAATTGCTTATATAAAATATGCTTAAATTGGATTAGAATTGATTTCAAATTAAAAATATTGTATATTTTGTTTCATTAATTGCCATTTTGTATTTTAACCTAATAAATTACCATTTGTTTGGTTATAATACTTAAATAAATTTCTTAATCATGTATAACGTTGAACTTGGCAATTTATAATAATTTATACTCATTTAAGTAATCCATCACAATTATATTCAGTATTTGAATACCAATTAAATTTAAAAAATTAAAATTTTATTTTTTCACGCTATAGTTGTAAATATTACTGAAGCTTTTGGATTTTTTTTTAATACATGATATAAAAAAAAAATTAATTTTTGCAAAACATAATTATAAGCAATTTTTGAATGAATGATAAATTATTCTATTTTTATGTGAATAAAGAGTAACTCATGGTATGCATGCTTTGAATTACAGCAACAAAATAAATCCTATTTATATAAATAATACTGAAGATTTTATGTTGGTCTTTGTTCAGATATAAAAGAAATTGATTAAATTGAAGTATTTTTTATTGCATTTCATAAAATCTTTGCTCTATTGTATTTTAATTTAATTTTTAGAGCAGATTAAACCAAGCTGGTAGCCAAATGATTAGCACTCTTGCCTTAGTTTCAATAGATCTTGCGCTTGAATCTTACTTTGTGCATGTATATTTATAGTGGTTCAAAATACACTTTAGTGCCCATCAATCCTGGTCTAATTAGTCCTCATGTGCAAAAGACCACTGAGCGACTAATGAAACCAAAAACAAATTAAAAACATGTTTACTATCAAAGTTCAAATGCATATTTTCTTTTTGTTAAATGTAAATAGTTTTCGTTCTGTTTTGTTTTGACCGGCTTTAAATATGTGAATATCTTTGATTACAAATTAAATTCTTAAGTTTTTATTTATTCTTCTGCAAATCATTTAAGAAAAAATAAATGCTTTGAATATTTTTATTTGTAACTTATTAATAATCTATTTCAATTTTGCAATGAAAATTATTTAATACCTCCATAAATTTTATCAATAACCTGTACTTTTTAGGGCTCCAATCTTGTGGTTGGAGAACAGAGCCGTTACAGGAATAAAAATTGATATTTAATTATACTTCAGAAATTTATTTTTAAATTTCTGTTGCTTATAAAATATCATACAAGTTATAAAAACATTTTATTTACATAATTATAAACTTGCTTCTTTCAGCATCATTATTAAATGTATATTTTAAATAATCATAATTTATTTTATTTTAGCTATTCGTCAAGCTATCTCCAAAGCCCTTGTAGCATATTATCAAAAATGTAAGTAACTTGTTGGTTAATTTAATATTAATATGTGTGTGTGATTGTTAAACTACTAAATCAATTTTATGTGAATGTGTATGATAGAAGTTCATTTGTATTTTGTCTGAAAGAGACTGTAGTCACATTTAATTTATAAAAATTTTTGGCAATGATGATCTCACTATAAATGATGCTCAAATGATTAAAAGCATTTCCTCTAAGAAGATCTGAGCTATTACCTTGGTCAAATTTTTTTTATTCAATTTTAAAATAAAAGGTAATAATTTAAATTTAGAGCAATTTGTTATTTTTTCTCAATTAGAATTATTGATTGGAAAGCAATAAATAATGAGAGAGTAATTCTTAAATAGTTCCATAACAACTACTCTATAATGATTTATCAATCTGGTCAGAAATATTATCTATGCAATTATTTTTTTTAAGCTACGTAACTCCTGAAAATTATAACTAATTTCAATTAGCAGGTTGAATTAGCTATTAAAAACTTAATGATTTTCTATATATTTATATATGATTGTTAAACATTCTAAAAATCATGTGCAGATGTCATTAAAACTTAAAATTGTAATTTTTCATTAAAAAATATTAGTCTTTAAAATAGTATCCTTTAAATTTAGTGTGTGTTACCTGAAATTTAGGTTAAATAGAATGAATTAATTAGATTTTTTTATTAATGTATATGGAGAACATAAAAAATAAGTTGTTAAAATAGCACTACCGCATTGCATTAAATTGATAATATTTTTAAGTTTAATCAACTTTAAACTAATTTCTGTATTGGTCACATGTTGTAAATATGTAGCTACACTGAATAATTTTGTTTTGTTTTGTTTATTTGAAAAAGTGTTATTTAAAATTATATTCATTCAAACCCATTACATTTACAAAAAATGAGAAATTTATGTCATAAGTATTTTTCAATGCGAGGAATAAACCATATGAAGTTCACCTGCAGATAAAATATATATTTAAAAAACTTCAAATTGCTGATTCATTTAAAACTACAATTTCTAATATAACTTATATTTGCAATTTTTTTTTAAATAAAACACTATTTAATACCATAAAAGGATAGAATCATAAAATTTTGGGACTGATAAATTCCTTGCTGGTGTTAATTATCGAAGAATCAATTCTATTACACAAAACTGTG
>JAPDSC010082537.1:0-22116 GCA_026290005.1 Latrodectus geometricus | reverse complement strand
ACATTGAATATGTAATGTCTTACGATAGCCTTTTTCAGCTGTTATTCTGTGCGTAATATTAAATTAATAATTACTTACAGTATATTGCATATGTTCTCTGATATTAGCCGTCACTCTGTACGCAATAATGCTGTAGACGTAAATAGAACAGAACACAATGACGTAAATGTCAAAACTAAAACAGCTGCTTTTCTGTATCTTCAAAACAAGCAATTAACTAAAATATTTGTTTTTATTTGCAGCTTTTTTTTACATATTTCAGAATAAATATAGCATTTGAATTCAGTTAATTTATTCGAAAATTATTAATAAGTAAGCAGCTTAAAACATTTATCAGTTTGTCTTAGTCATTATCATATTAATGTTATAATATAATTATCATTATTATAACATCAAATAATGCTCTTTATTCCAAATTGAAATATTAAATAGTAGCCTAATACGAGAAAAATGAATATTTTATGTAAAAACGTATTATAATTTTACATTGAATAGTACTGTTACAAATTTATTTGTATTAGTCCTTAAATACCTCAGGCGGATCAGAAATACTTAATTTTGAGAAAATTGCGCAATTCAGGTGTATTAATTTCTAAAAATTTGGCGACATTTGGAAAGATTCTAGTCTACACCGTGAAAAATAGAAATTCCTGGTTAATCCAACATTGAAGCTCTAGGATCAATACTTAGCGAGATAGCCAAGAACCTTCCAGAAGCTTGGTGAAACTTGTAGATTTCACGTCAAGTCAGGTATAAATACTGCTGCCCGACATAGAATCAGTGAGTGAAGACGATTAGTCTTAACTGTTTGTCCAATGTATAGAAGCTGTTGGCTATCTGAGGTATTTGAGACTTTTTTGTTTTAGGTATTGAGAAGCTGTTTTTAATGTTGTATTTGAAGCTGTGTAATTGCGATTTTTACTGTTGGAATATTCTGCAATCTGTTGAATTTATTGCGAATAAAAGTCTTGTGGTTTTTAAGTGACTGTTTTATCAACTCTCAACCGATACGAACCCGCGCGGTACAGTACTTTAAAATAAATTCTTCTATTGTGTAACTTTAAAAGTGAAAAATAAATTTTTATTTAGTAGAAATTTTCTCTTTTATAAAATTAAAGAAAATTATAAAGAATCTTTGTGAATTTATTTTAATAAATATAAGAGCACAGAATGCTTATATAAAATTGAGAATATATTATAACATAATTCCCTATACGAACACATCAGGATTATTTGAGATAAATACTTAACAAATGCGCAATACACCACAAATACACTTTAAATTATATAAAAAAAAATAGCATTTGAATTGATTTCAGATTTTTTATTAATTTAATAAAGGCTGAATAACAAATACCTTTACAAATACAATAATTACAATCGATTATACAAATGATTTTGTCTCATTGGTGAGGAAGTCCCCATATCGTACCAAGTATCCTTATATTGTAATATTAAGTACTATTTTCAGTCTCGAAAAAAAAAATTATTTTAAAAAAATGCAATGCAATGGTAATGAGACGACACATATTCCTTCTAGACGTGCAATCTAGATAAGGAATGAGTTATATATTCCTTCTATATAAATGTATTTAAATTTGGTGGAATTATAGGGGAAAAAATACAGCAAAACTTAAGATTTTTAGGTGTTACGTTTTTATGCATTTTCTTGTTCAGAGAAAATTGTAATTTTTAATCTTAGATTTTTAACATATCTAGATTTAGCATTCAATGACTACTTTTAGTTCTTTTTTTATATCAAATAAATGAAAATTTTATTGGCTAAATTCTCATTTAGGTAATAAATTTATCGAAAGTATTAATTTATTAATAAACTATAAAAATTCATTTTTGCAAAAGGTTTAAACTGACTAATTTGCAAAAAAAATTGTAAGACATTTTACAAATTATTTTTAAAATATTCAACGTGTTCCAGATTTGCATAAATTTTAAAATTATTTAAAAATATATAAATATGTTAAAATTATACTTCTCATAAATATAATTTGTACCTGAACAAAACAATTTTTGTTATAAATTTATCGAAAAAGGAATATTTTAATTGTAATTGTTTTAGGAGTTTTCAACTGATTTATATTTTTATTCCAACAGATTACTAGAGTGTATCTTAAAATACGACAAACTTTTTGCTAGCTCAAGAAAAATAAACAGAATTTCTGGATCAAGTAGTTGGCTGACATCCATCACACGAGACGATCACGCGTTCAGCAACCGTGTTGCCCATTGAAAAATAAAAATATTCTGTCTGAAACAGAAAGATAGAAAATTGTTTTGATAAAAAAAAAGTAGAGGAATATTCAGGAAAATATATGCACGTGTAAAAAATGACGAAAAAACTATGAAACAGCATTTAAGTAATGTATGCATTGAAAGGAGCTAAAATAGAAACTTACTTTTAATTATGGAAAAAAAATCTATGTCGGTAAAATATTATCCATTAAAATACAAAAATTTGATATAAAATAATTTTAATAGAAAGGTAAAAATCTATTAGAACAAAACATGTGGATTATAGCCGTTCAAAGTGTAAAGATTATTGGATGAAATTATTTCCATTTATATGCAGCAATTTTATTTTCAACTCAAATGAAATTTAAAGAATCCTTCATTGATAAACGTTTGTTATGTTTCATCACACATAAAACAGTTAATTTTAATAAGTGTGATTCTCTAAATATTTTTTTTATTTTCATAATGTAATATTTCTACAAATAAATGGATACAAACTCAACTCGCATAAATACAGCACTAACATTAGCTCGTTCTTGATGTAGTATTTAGGTTTATATACTTATAAGCATATCTGCCTGGATTGATTTAATTATTTATAAACTTGCATTTATTTATTGTATTTTCTGAGTCCACGTGAAAATTCAAAGTTCAAATGTTACAACGAATATCAAGAACACTTCAGAAGACATTGATTACGTCAAACAATAATTTGTTCCAATTTCTATAAGGAAAAAATTTTTCGTTATTTGCAAATTTCTTGCCGTAACATTTCTTATTTAGCAACTTTGAAAGATCTAAGTTCTATATTTAACCTTGCATGAATAAGTTAAAGAGGAAATTGCGCCCAGACAGATTAAATTATGGATTATAAATCAAGCACCTAACAGGAATATTTATATCAATAATCATTTCCAAGGGATAAAAATAACCTAGGAGTGTATTTTTAAAAGAATTGATATAGAATATAAATTCATTCTCATAGTAATATATTTACTATCTTCATTGCGAATTGCATTATTATTATATTTGTTGAGATATATAATTAATGGAACAAAATTAAAAACAAATTAGTTTAAGTACTGTTAAATGCTAATCAAAAAATTTACCAAAATTCTTGATAATCGATACTGTTTTCTGTTCTATTTATTCAACGAAAAAAAAAGGAGTAAAAGTAATTTAAAAATCGAAAATAGAATACTCATCGACATTCAAATAAACAGCGGTAATCGAATTAAATGTTCATTTCTTGTTTTTTTTTTTTAAATCTTAAGCAGATATTATATATTTATCGTTATCCATCATTAATACATTTATAACATAAATTGTGAATAAATAAATCACATGATTTACTTGCAAAATTACTTTTACAATGAAATTATGTAAATTTTTCATAATGTACTAAATATCAAAGAAAAGATTGAAATATATATTTAAAGTAACATGAAAGTAAATTGACGTGTTCAAATAAGTCTAATTCTAAAAATTGTATAATTTTAAAGTCAATCTCACGGTACTCTGATTAGTATGAATAATCAATTAAAGGTAGGATTGCCAGATTTCTGAATGCTCAAAAGAGACACCAGAATGCCAGCAGCTTCGCGATATTCAAGGATACACAACCTTGGTCATTTTTTAAATTTTTATAGAGGGTAGTTATTTTCAATATACTATGAATACATAGTGACTGTGATTAGGAACCTAAACCACAGGGGTAAAAATAAACAACGCAAACACCTAAATTTAAGCATTTTATTTTTTAAATATAAAAGTTTTGCTTCAGTAAAAAACACTTTGAATGAGGAATGAAAATTAGAACGGTGTTTATATGTATTTTTCATGGGACTTTTTTTTTAGATAGTCCTTTTACGTTTTAAACTTATAAAAATTTACACCGATATTAGTTTTGCATGTCATTGAGCTATCAATAGTAGACTTCATCAAACCCCAATCATAAGTCAAGTGTTGTTCAAAGTAAATATTCTCTCAACAAGCACTGATGTTGTTCCGGGTAATCAAAAGACATACTCAACAATCTTGATCAGATAGGGTTCTGTTATATGATTAATTATTTTTAGACTTTTTTAGACATCTATAAAAACAAACTTTATTTTTTTACCGGGACGTGAAATAAACCACCTGAAAACCCGGAGAGGACAAATCGTGATTTTGTCTGTAAACTGGGATTGTCTCAGTCAAACTGGGACGTCTGACAAGCGTATATTTAAAGATACTTCAATCTACCGTTATATACTAAGAATACTTGTGTAAATGATAACCAATTTCATCAACTTCTAGTTAGTAATAACGGCTGATTAAAAACCTCTTTCATAATTTTTTTAGAACTTTAAACTGAAAAAAATTCATTTACAGTAAACATGACTGGTGGGACTCATAAATTGGTGGTTCATAAAATTATTCGTATCAGCAAACGGTATTTTATATTTATGATTATTTAACTGCTGTCTACATTTTTTTATTTATTTTCTTTTGACATTTATAAAATAAAGTTTTCTTCTTGGGATTTAAGATAGATGTTTCTTAAGATTTTGAGAGAGAGAGAAAATTACACCCATTTTATATAAACGTCAAAATAGATCACAATGGATATCGTAATCTAAATTTATTATTATTTTAGGATTTTTGCATGTGACTTGTATTGTGCTTCGGTTCAATTTTAAAATTATTTTGAAATGCAATCCATTATTATTAAACTTAGGAGCGCTAAAAATTATTTTATTTTATTACTCCCTTATTAAGAAATCGAAGTATAGAAACTCCGGGTTTAGCATAATAAAATAGTTTATCTTAAAAACTTTATAGTTAAACTGGAGGGATAAAATTTACAAAATAGTCAATATTGATTAAAATAACATTTATAAGAATCTCTAAGTACAACAGGCTCACTATCCTTGTCTGGAACTGTTAAAAAACCTCAGTTAGATGTAGAGTTTTTGCTTTATACTGGAATATATCTGTTTAACGGCCATATTCACCAAACACGGGTTAACTTGAGTGTGACCTAACTCGGATATAACTCAACTCTAGTATGACTCGCCGATTCTTATTCACGAAGCTGGGAAATTCCCGTGTAAAGCAACTTTGGAGTTAACCGAACACGACATGTAAGGCGGCTTCTGATTGGCTAGCAATCTTGCACATCAATGTCAACAAATATATCTCTTAAGTCCGTCATTGTTTGCTGACTCAGCGCTAACACTCCGAAATCGTAGGGTTATTCTAGGGATCGATATAGGCGATTTAATCGCTGTTTTTGTCGTGTTGAATAACATTTCCTGACTTAACTCGCCCTTTACCCTGAAATCTCGTTTAACTCTATAGTTGGCGAATACGGCCGTTAGTGGTGCTTAGGAATTTTTTAAGTTGTTAAATTATTTGTTAACCGGTGTTAAAGAATGCTTATAAAAACATAAATAAACGCATTATTTAAATTTATATATTATTCGCTATTAATTGAAAATCTTACAACTCAATCACAGCGCAGGATTAATATGATGATTACAATTTTATAAGCCATCATTTTAATCATCAATCATATTATTGTCATTTTATTAGAAATAGCAATTCATCGATAATTGAAATTTTCCTTTATTTTCTAAAAGTGTTATAAAAAATAGTCTTTTCTCAAAAAAAGTAAAATAAAATTGATTGTGTTGTATGCTAATGAGAGGATTGGAAGAACAGGTGGCAAATTTAAACCTAAATCTTGTCAATCAAAAACACATCCTATCAATTAAAGTTTTTTTCGTTTTTTATACAGATGTGTATGTATATTACAAATACAGAGAATGTTGAAATCCTTGAAGTGCAACGTCAATCTAAAAGTGAATTAATTTTCCTATTAGTATCAGTCAATATTAGTTTGAAAATGCGTATAATGTTTATGGTTGAGTAAGTCTGCGTACTTTACTCTTTATTGCATTCAGGATGATAGCCTTTACTTTAGTATTTGCCAAAGATGATCAAATAGGGAACTGATTAGGACAATAAATTATTTTACATCGGATGCTTCAAATAGTAGCAGCAGGGAGATGCTAACTACAAAAGACTGAAAATTGGTTAAAATCATTCTTGAAAGAATACCTGCATAAACATATTAAATAATGCTCAATTTAGATTATATGTAATCTGTCAATGATGCAGGTTGAGAAATTATGAATATGAATTTATTAAAACTAGCCTTATAAATAAAAGTCTTATTTATGTATTTACGGTTTTCAATTTTTATAAGATGAGTCTTAATACATTTACTTATCAGAATGTAATCCTTAAGAGAGTTGAATACAGCTACAGATGGTTATAATTACATAACTGTTTGACGAATGGCCCAATAATTTTTGCTTCTGAATATTAACAAGAAATTTAAAAAAAATAGAGGTTATTCCAATAGTTCCCCTTAAAGATTATGAGAAAAAATTAACGTGTTATGAATTTTAAATACCTAATTCGTAAAGTGTTTTCCATTACGAAAACATTTAAAAAGTTTTTATTAGTGTGATTATATAAATTGGCAGTTAAAAATTAAAAGGTAAATTTTGTGTAAAAGCTTCTTATACAACGGTAATCAAATCTTCAGAATAGTACTGGCATTGAAGTTAATACCTTATTTGAAAATTTTTAAGACTGTTTTCAAAAAATATGAAGTTTACGGACAAAACCAAAACTATTTTTTTTCTTCCAAAAGATAACAAAAATCGTTAGAAATAGTGCAAAAATATTTATTGGTTAGATTTATCAGGCATTAGGGAAGATACTAGAATCTCAATAAATAACTTTCAAGCATAGTTAAGTAAATTACATTGGAAATTTTATAAAAAGTAACTACTGATTCTGAATTTGAGAAAAAATCTTGTGTTACGGGAGAAAGTTTAGAAATTTTAGAGTAGTTGTCACCCTTACCTCCTTCACATAGAATTGCAAATAGTTCTATAAGGTATTTTCATTTTAAGAAGACTTTTGTAGAAGTTAAGTGTGATGGGGTGGTTGCTTACAATTTAAATAAATGATATACGCAATAATTTCACAGATGAAGTTTCTAAGGAAGATAAAAAAAAAAGTTTTAAAATATCGTATTACAAAATAATTAAAAAGTACAATACGTAAGTACTGCACTTTTCAAGCACAACGGAAAATTATTTTCACTTTCTAATTTCGAAAATTAAACGCTTATTTTCTCATATAAACTAACGCCATCACAAGTATTTCTATAATTTATTGGATACTTTCGAAAAATATTCGTTAGATTATATTTTCTAAAGTTTAGAGCTTTTAAATAAAGTGAAATATTATTAAAATTTCTGCATATAAAAGATAATAAATCAATTTTCTTAAAGGTTGATAGCCTTGAGAACAGAAGAATTACCGGACGTGAGAAGGAAAAAGAAACAAGATTAGGTTGGTACAGAGCGATGCTTGGGAGTATGAGATTTTATATTTCTCTTTTATGAAATAACTGAAGGAAATAAAGAATTTAACTTCTGAACTCATGTTTTGAATCAGAAGTCACAACTTTTCGACTACATTATTAGGTCTAGACACATACATAGTTGCAGTTGTGGTTATTAAACTCCATGAAGGGTTAATTTCTATTTTTTTCTGAGGCTTTACTTGGTTTTATCCTCAACGTGGAATGAAATATCCACAACTAACGTCATAGTTAAATTACTTTCTTAGGATATGCATTTATATTTGATTGCCTAAAGAGCAATATTCGTTAATCATTTGTGATGAAGTTCCATCTCATAATTAAGACATGCGTTATACCATATTCAAACATTTTTATAGAAATACAGAATTATACAATCCATCATTACAAGACAACATATTTAAACACAAGCAAATTTAGGATTATCGTCAATTTTCAAAGATTATTCCTCTGTCCATGAAATCGTATGAAAAATGAGAGCAAAAATTCCTTCCTCACATTAATTGATAATTGAGAATGAAATATCATCTTAAGAAAGTAAATAGAAAATATCAGATCACGCAGTAGGACTATCCTAAACATGATCGATGGAACTCAAATGTGAAGATAAACTTAGTTATTGTATATGTTGTCTTGAAGATAAGGTTGCTCAGTGTTTACAAACATGAGTATTATCTTCTAGTATAGTATCAACAACTAACATCAGAAATCTAAAAACATCAGTCCGCATTTGTAATAGCATACGAACGTACTAGTTCAAAGGTAAAACCTACATAAATATTAAACATACGAACATGATCATTCATGTAGTGAGATATAGCTATCTGCATATTCATTCGTAAATAGTACTTTTTTTAAGCTACATTTTCTCTCTTACATTCAACATCATTTCGTATATACTAAACTTAAAATGCAGAATTATTTACTAATTTTCCATATAATATATATTTGATGACATTTTTCTAAGCACTCTACGAAAATCTCCACAAAAAAATGTTCTCTCGTGACTCGACATTTTCATTTCATCCATGTTGAAATCCAACAAATTTTATGTTTTCTTGGAAAACAACTGTAATTTCTCAAATTTGTTTTGTCATTAGAAATAACAAAGTAAGTGTAATTTTAATCTAAAAATTATCGCAATAACCTATTACGTTACAAAATACCCAAGAAACGTTATCAAGATCATCTACACGGATTGTTTACGTTCAGTTTATAAGATAACTTACATTCTCTATTCTATTATTTTCAGATGAAATCAATTTTACCCTTTTGTTATTGTTTTCAATCAAATAAATCAGCGAGTAAGCTCAAAATAGAGGCTTTGATATTTTTGATTTTGACCCAGTTCCATTGTTCTTTTTTTTATCAGTTTAATAGAGTACAAGGTACAATAATAGTACAAGGTAGTTAATAGAGTACAAGGTACATGTACACTTGCTAGGGAGCCGAATTTCCGATTACCTTAAAGAGTTCAAATGAAATAATAATTAAAAGAAATAAAATTATCGTTATAGAGGAAATTTTTTAAATATATCAGATAAATTTATACAACTAATGATTTTTTCTGATTTTAAATAAACATATAAATTAATCTCATTAATTTAATTAAACAGTGAAATCTGGAAGAAAATATTTTTAAGGGCTTAAACACATAAAAAGATTTGTTTCAGAAGATTGTTTTTATTTAAAATACGGCGAACGTTTTTACTTATTTTTTTTTTTAACTAACTTAACATAAATTTAATAATAAAACATTGAATTTAAAATCAATGGCAAGTAAAAATAATTATAAGTATACTTTTTAAAAAATGTATATAAATGTATTAAGAAAAAAGGTGCATAAATAGATTTAAGCTGAATTATATCTTTTAGTGAATTATTTATATTGCACTATTCATAGAAGAGGGGTGCCATTGCCTCCGGGAAGGTTGGACTTCTACCTGTTTGGACCGCGGGAGGTATTTAACTAACTCCAGATCATGTCTGCCAAGCCATTATCCGCTCCCTCTTCGAACTAGGAGCTCCACCAATTGAGATCCTCCATAGCCATCGGGCTCCAGAACTGGCAGATCTCAACAAGACTTTTGGTGGACTGTAGACTTTTTTTTTTTTTTTTTTTTGCACTTCACACTTACTCATAGACACGACAACAACAACAGTGAATTATTTAACTGAAATTTTCTTTAATTATTAAGCTAACATTATTACATTCAGTCATAAAACATTGTTTAAACTACTGTATTTTTAATCTGAACTGTTTTATTTTCATAATAACAGAATCATTAATATATCTCAAAATATAGTTGCGAGGATTCTTCATAAAAGCTGGATTGATAAAGGATGCAAGTTATGTTTCAGATAAATAGATTTTGATACTCGAATAGCCCCTCTTCTGTTAAGCACTTCGTGGTTTTCGGACACGCATAACCTCGGGTGTGCATTTTCATAGTAGTTTGGAAAACATTTTAAAACTTTAAGTGAGACTGGAACGAACCCTTGAGTGCAAAAGTTACTATAGAACGATCAACCAAACAAAATCAAGTTGATATTGCCTCGTAATTCGATAAATATTGTCTTAATATATTATTAAAAAAAAAATTGAAATTGTGTTTAATAACGTTTTAAGCATTATATTTCAAAAATAAATAATACTTCAAATAATTTAATTACTAAAATATATTATAAAAATATATCTTTATTAATTACCGTAATTTCACTTATTCTCTTAAAAATTTTGATGTAAAGTAATTAAGGATTTTCTGAACGATTTAATTAAGAAGAACGATATATTAAGATTCAAATTTGAATACTCGAATCTCTTTTACAAGATTAATAGTATTCTTGTATCTGCGCATTCATCTTTAATTTTAATTTATTCAGTATGAAAAGATATTTTGAAAGATGATACTTCAACTGAAACAATCAACTTTGCCGCCTTGAATCTTTATTGGAAAATTTCATTATTTTCATGAGCATAATGAATTTTTTAGGACTTGGCATCTTGCCTGAAAACTTCTTACGCCAAGTCGTATGATTAATTTCGCAAGTTTTCAACGTGTATTGTTTATTTTGTATTTAGGTTTACCTTGAGGATAATTTAATACAGCTTGGCCGGGATTATTTGCGTAAAAATTTTATCATATAATCATGTAAATATACCTGAAGAAATATATTGTATGAATTTATTTCAAATAGTTGAAACAATATTATTTCTCAACACTAGAATGACTTTTTTTCCTACTAAATTATGTAAAAAAAAAAAAAAATAAATAAATAAAAATAAATAAAAATCTAAAAGAGATATGAGGAGATTTTTTCTTTATTTTTTATGAGATTTTAATTTCATTTGATAAGTTTAGGGAAACATTTTACACATTAAATGTTCCATTTAATTTTAATATAGATAGAATACTTTTATAGTTACCAGTTCAATTTAAAAATTCTTAATCATGTTTTGAAAAGGATTTAATATCAATTTATATAAAAAATATAACATAAATTTTTTTTTTAAATTGATATTGCAAAACATTTATACATTGAATAATCAATTATATCAAAACTATAATTTATTAAGTGGAATTCTCATGACATATTTTTTATTTCCCAAAAAGTACAAGTTATAAAATTTTATATGTGATCACATAAAATGATTAAAATTTTTTTTACTTTTATGCCTCGTTCGCACAGAACTTTCTAAATCAATTTAAATTTGATTTAACTTAAGCACGTCAGCACAGAAATCAGCGTTCGCATTGTCATACTTTCAAAATTGGTTAAGAAATATAGATTTAAAACTTATTTATTGTGTTCGTTGATATTATAAATTATATGATATTTTAAACAACTGAGATTGCTTATTAAATATTTTTAGACCAAAATGATAATAATTAAGATTTTGATATCTGAAATGATGAATACGAAATCAAAAAATGAAGTTGACAAATCTATTTTATCTTTAACTTAATATAATTCCAACCAGATATGAAAGTTTAATTGACAGCTTATAGAAGCTATATTTTTAAGGCCTTTCTTATCTGTACGCAAAGTTTTTCTGATTGCTTTTTGTGTAATTTTTAATTATGATTACTTTGAAACAATGTGTGTTGTCTTTCTGAAATTGTTACTTATATTTTGGGAATTATTAAAGAAATACTTTATATAAAAATTGGATTAATGTTGACACTTTAATGTACTTTTATTCTCTCTAGAATGCTTACTGTGGGTTTGTAAACAGACGTTTTCTGGAAAGTGTATAAGAAAGAACCAAGCGGACAAATGAGTGTTCAGCTTTCGTAGTTCAGTTCAAATGTTTATGTTTCCAACTCCGTCTAAGACATCGAAGTTTGAAATGGTTTGGGATTCAATTTAAACCAAGGTTTCTGGTCAAATTTGCCTTTACATGAAAGAAATGGTCATACAAAGATTAACCAATCAATATGAAGAGTTGAAAGCCTTTTTTATTTTAGGAAGATTAATTTAACCAGAATCCACAATTTAAAGAAGATTACTAACACTACTAAAATCTAGATTCGAGAAAACAATTGAATTTACAAACTACGGAACAGAAAGTTGCTCGTTAATCTATCAACTAAAAAGATATTTGACAATATGTGAAAAAAGCCATATCCTAAAAATTTTACATATTAACTATGAAATACATCGAATAGTTTCTGTTTCAGTATACAAAGCAGTTAATTGAATTCCAAGTAGTTCATAACGACACCTTTATGTATATATTTATACATTACACCAGAACATAAAAACAAATGCTCAAAAAAAAATTTTTTTTGAGCATTTGTTTACATGTTTTGGTGTAATAAATGTTTTTTTCTTGCATTACAATGGAAATAAGCATAATGTGATTTATAAAGTAATTTTGAAATGGAACGATAAAGGAAATACTATTCCACCAGTCAAACATCAACTTTATTTAATATTTATGGTATCAACTTGGCTTAGCAGTTAAAAAACACAAATTAATGTTTAAATATGAGAATAAGAGTACTACAGCTATAAAGTTAACGAATGTATTTAATTGAATGATCATAACTTTAATTTCAATGATTTAAAATACAATTACAAGATGTTATAAAAAAGTAAAACTACTATGGATTTTATGGATCCAAATATTAAACAACACAATTATAGCTATTAAAAATCTTTTATATGTTGTGGAATGATTTTTCGATAATATATTTTCTTTTTTGTTTGTGATTCCTTTAGTTTTATTTGAATTTTTCATTCCTTTTTTTTTCACTATACTTCATTTATATTATGAATCATTAACCCCATTTACTAGAATAATTTAATACCCATAAAAACTAATAATTTTATCTGACCAGTAATAAAATGTGTAAACAAAGCGCAATTGAAAAATTATAAATAATTTGCGTTCGCCAACAACGGAATAATTGTGTTTAACTTTATTTGACAACGAAATATTTCACCGATAAACAATTTCAACATTAGATAGAGTTAAGCAATGCAAACATTTTTAAACTGAAGATAAAAACATGAGAAAAAATACAAAATGTCTTCATTGAACTTATTTGGTAGCGAATTTTCTTTTTCAAGTGTGTAATTGATTACTAGTAATGTTTCTAAAGCGAGCCAGACAGTCTATCTTGATACCTAAGGTCAACTTCAGCGATGCAAGAAATGATTATATAAATAATAATTTCTCTGATTGTAATATCAAGTTTCACTTTAGCAATAATGATATAACTTTATTTTTTTGAAATATTTCACTCATTTTTTTAACCATAAGGTATTTGTTTCTTTCGTTACAGTTGAGATCATGTGTACGTCATTTTATTTTACTTATAATTGGTCTGTGAGTTAAGCAAATAATCGTTTTCACCAATAATGTTGAATATACAATTTTATCTACCAATCAAACACAAATAAATTTGTCAGTGGGATTAGTTCTTCAGTGAGCAGTTGGAAAAAAATTTTTGGCCAATATCTTAGTGGGATTGGTTATTTTATATATTATTAGAGATTTGTCTCTCTTGATACCGCTATTAAAAAATAAACACTTATTAATCATTAAGTAAAGATAAATTTATTTCATGTAGCATGTAAAGCACATTAAATATTAATATTTGATTGTTTACGCAAGCGATAAATAAATCATAACATCCACTTTATCATTAGCTTAAATCACGTGCGTGTCCATGCCGATTTAAATATTTTATATTTTTAATCATACTGTGCATTTTTTTTTTTTACTTACTTACTTAAGATCAACTTGAAATACTCTGGAAGAAACCGAGAACAGTTTCTCTTTCCTAAGCCAATATTACGATGTCTTAGTAGGCTATTGTGAATTCCTGGAAACCAAATGAGTAACTTCGAACTTGTAGCACAAGTTTCGAGTTTTAAGTGGCTTTATATCAATTTGATACTGCTGAGTTGGACATATTAACTAGAGATATAAAGCAAAAATTTCTAAATGAATTAAACTCTAGTAAAAATATATTTTAAATGACGATGTTAACTAAAGCTCTAAAAAATAGAGATACATTAAGCAAGAATTTTACCATGACCTAGTTGAAAAGAACTAGACCCTTCAGACTAGGTGGTTTCGAGTTTGATCATTATCCTCTATAGCAGGGGTGACGAAACTTTTGAGATCCGTGGTCTACTCCACACTTAAAAAATCCAAGGCCGTCTACCAATGGCATAACTAAATTAATGTAACGTACATGTTTATATATTTATTTTCGGTAACAAGAAAAAAATAGTCAATTATTTAATTTTTCTAAAAAAAACTTATTATTTACAAAATAAAAATTTGCTGACGAAAATAATCAAAGTATTCATATAACAAAAATTGACCAATCTATTCACTTTGTTTAGTTGAAATTTGGCACTGTATATTTGCGACAAGTTTATCAGATTGTGGCTGGTACAAGCTTATTGCAATGCCTAAACACGAAATTAAATGTTCCTCTGTTAAACGCAACCGATGTCTGGTTTGGTTTTTATGGCGTTCATGATTGAAAAAGAGGATTCGCAAAGATACGTTGATCCAAAGTATGATTTCAAATACAAAATTGTAAATATTTGGAAACTTTTCCTGAGAAATTAATTTCCCAAAACCAGTATCGCTAGATGCTCTGGATTTAAGAAATATATCGCACCTTAATTTAATAATTTCTTTCTCGACCGTGACTGATGTAGCATCTATTAAATGTTCTATTTTTTCAGGTACTCCATCAATGTTGACATTTCCATTAAATGGAAATATCATAAAATTGAGTATTCAAACAAAAAATTTAAGTCATTATTGAGATGGTTAAGCAGACTACTTAAAATGTCTTCGCGATCGACCAGTCGACCGCGGTCTACGTCTTGACTACCCTGCTCTATAGCCTATAGTTTTATTTGTTGCTTTTTCAATTTTTATTGCTTTTATTACAATTTATTGTAGAATGAGTTTTAAACGAAATGATATCATGTATTGAATTTTAGTTGATTGATTTGAATGAAATTAAGATTAATCGGAACGTTAGAAGAAATGTATCTACAATTAGAAAGTACCAGTTTGATCTTTTGTTAATATAATGGATTATGGAATTGGTGGTTGGATGTTGCATGCTTGCTTTCAGGGACATTTGATGCTTTGGAGTTTTTTCTAGATTTCCTCCTTTACGACACATGGAAATAACCTAATGGCAATGAAAAATCCCTCGGTATGAAATAATACGCTGTGTATTTAAAAAGTCTTGGACGGCTCAGATATCCATTAAACGGCATCAAATGATAAAATATGTAAAAAAAGTAAATCTATGAAAAGTTAAATAACATGTTTAAAGGGTATGTAAAACATAAAATATGAGAAATTAATTTTTAACCAATGTCGAATACATTTATAATATATTAAAAAATACTATTTTTAATAAATTATTACCATTAGTATTTATTTGTTACACAAGGAAAATTAAAATTGTGTAGTATTTATATGTTATTTTCAAAACTGTCATTTTAAATGACTTCACATTTTTTTGTCAATTGCAGCGTTACTGTTATGGTATTTTCCATTAATATAAATTTATAGCAAATCCTTCTTTAGATGATTTACTTCGATAATTATATTGTAATTTTATAGAAATGATAGTGTTTCCTTTTAAGTTTATTCATAATTTTTAATAAACGAATCTCTTTTTAATGCAACCATTTCTTTCCACTATTAAAAGAGTTTGTTGTAGTTTTTAAATAATTTAAAAGGAAAATACGGAAATTACATTTTTTTCTTTAAATCATGTTTCATATGACACAAGATTAACGAGAGATCTATTAAAGTAGATGAATGCCTTTATTTAAATAAAAAATGTTGTTAATTACTATTCTTAATTTGCTTGACTTCAATAACTAACTATTAAACAATATTGCATAACTAAGAAAAATCGAAATTAATTAAGAGTACACACACACACACACACACATAATAATTTTTATATATATATATATATATATATATATATATATATATATATATATATATATATATATATACTCTTAATATTTCACTCCACTTAAACTTTTTCCTGCCTTGTATTCCTGGAGTGGAGAGGAGGATGGAAAAACTCTTGACCTCACGCGCCATAGGGGAGTAATGAGCTACAAGTCAAAGCGTACCTTGAAATTTGAAAGTGGAGTTTTTTCCTTTTATTTTCTCAAAACACATTTTTTACTTAACCCTTCTTTGCATAATGGTGAAATTTCCATCATAACCTATAATTCCCAAAAATTATATAAAAGAACAAGTTCACTGTAAGTTGATCGTGTTTGGATACCTTTTTAATGTCCATTGCATAAAAAGAAACATAGCTGTCAAAAATAAAGACGTGTCATTATCAGTGAAACGAGCTTAAAGTTGTCTCATTCCGCTGTTTGTTGTAGTTGCAATAAACGTATGATTTCGTTTATAATTTTGTTTTATTATATTAGAGTTTCTATTGCTAAAAAATTGAAAATGAGTGGAAGAAAGGTTTGTAACACGTGTTTCTGTTATTTTCCTCTTTTATTTCTATTTAGTACTAAGCTAATGATCTAACTTTGGATGATGATGGAAATTTTTAGCATATTGTTTTTTGCTAAATTTATACTATAAATATATACTAAGATTTTTTTAACCATTTTTCCTTTAATTTTGAACATTAATTATATCAACTTGATTAATTTCACCAATAAAAAAAATTAAGCAAAAAAGGGTTAACTTACGCATATCTGCTATTATAGTCATGGTAGCTCAATGAAAATCTGAGATATATATAGAATTTTTTATATTTAATTTTTTTTTTCATCAAACCCAAAAAATTTTTCTTTTTAGTGTAAATCTAAATAACAGTAATTTTTATATTTCAATCTTTTTAATCAAACCCAAAAAATATTTATTTTTTGAACATTAATTTATGGATTCTACCTAATATGCTTTAGATTTAAAACCATCTTTAATAGGAAAAGAAGCTTTCTTACATCATGTACCAATTTATAAACAGATACTTACAGTATTTGCTGTTAACATTTATCAGATTTTCTTCAAAGAGTTGTAATCCGTTTATGATAAATCTTTTAGCATTCTGAAATAAGATTATCAGCAGAAATGTGAAACTACCAAAATCTGGATAGATTACCCGAACTGTGTTCAGCTGATCCTTTCCAACCTTGAACGTAGTTTAATAACTGATTCTTTTTAATCAAAAAATAAATAAAGCAGTGCATCCATTGAACATTGAATGTCGCAACAGAAAAAATTAACCTTGACTCTACTTGCGACTTCTAGTTGAAATAAAACCCACACATGCAATAAGCGAATGAAAATTTTAAGACGTTTTAGAAAATATGCTAGCTAAATAATTTTTAGATCTTAAAAAGACGGCAATTATTTAAGTGTTTTATTCCTGGAAAAAAAAATCATGAGTTTTTCTGTAAAGAAATCATATCATAATATCTAGCATATTGTGCTGTATATTGTAAATCAAAATGAGCGCTTACATCTTTATATATTAACTACACATTTTTTCATGTTTGCTTAAATAAGGAATTAGTAAGCAATACATATTAATTGTTGTGTTTAAAACGTTGAAACTCCTTTGCATAAGAATAATAAAGAAGTCCTTTAATTAATATTAAAACTTCTGAATCGAAATACAAATATTTAAAAAATTACGTGTCAAATAAAAAAACAATATATAAACGTATAGTTTTAAATATATTATACAAATTTAATAAAACGATATAAATCAAATTTCGAATTAAAAATAAGGGAAAAAACAATATTACTCAGATGAAAATTTTTCCAATCGAAAATATTACCAAAGATTTATAAAAATTCACATTTATTAAAACAAATTTGTATCTAGAATTCATTTGAAATTCCAGATGTGATGGCGAGAGTACAAAAAATATTTCCTTTAGAAAATTATATAAATTTCAATAATATAAAATCGATGGTATGCATAGCAGTTTATTCTCGGAGATGTTGTAATTCTCTATTTTTACTATTAACGATTCTCTATGATTATTTTTCGATTAATATTATAGAGAATCGTTCTCTATGAATTTAAATAATACGTCAAAGTTGCGTTTATATAATGAAAACTAAGTTAATAGAAAATGCTTTTAATGAATTATTTTGGATCCCAATGTAAGCATTTTCATAAAGTTTTTTAAGAATTTAGATTTTTTTAGATTAGAACATAAAAAAATTAAATGGAAAAAATGTATAACAATGATGCTACTTTCCGATTCTCAGATTCTTTACAGAATTCGAGCATTCCATTTTTAATGGCTACGCATAATATTTGTTTTTATCAGCTATAAAATATATAAATAAACGAATTGTTAACTTTTTTCACTTGATACTGTTACATTTATTCTCCCCTTTCATTTGCAATCAAAATTTAGTTAAATTTATTTTGCTTTATATTACACAATTTTTAAAAGAAATATAGTAATTTTGAAACATATATATATATTTAAAAAAAAAATTAAAAATCATCAGAAAAATAAATACAAAATTTCATTTGCACATTAAATAAACTAAAAACTAAGCAAGAATTTTAACGTAATTTAATGTAAATTTTTTATATATTTTTTATAATACACAAACTTGCAAAGCATTAGAACACTAAACAAGAAAAGCATTTTTATTAAGAAGAAAATGAATTGTTCAAAATGCAATTTATATAAAAGAAAAAATTAACAGGAGTAAAGTTGAATTAAATTAAAAATGAATTTAACAACAATAATATTAAAAAAAGACATTACTAAAAAGAACGGAATAGAAACTTTATACGTGAGGGAACAGACGACAACGAGAAAAACGCTTCGAATTTAAGCGTATAAAGATTCAAAAGGTAATACACTGCTCAAAACAATTAAAGGATATTGTAGTTTTAGGTGGATCTTGTGGCTGGGAAACTTTTTAGCTGATTGATGCATGATCATAGTAAATTATATGAGAATAAATTGCACATTTTTGGGAGAAAAATACATTTTATTGCGCATTTGTGTACGAAAGGAAAAAAACACAATTTGTGCATATAAGAGAAAAGGAATTATTTTCAATCAATCAAAAATCATTTTCAGTGAGGGGTATGGTTTCCACGGACGTCCAGCAACGTTGAACACCTTTGAGGCATGGAGTCAATGAGGATATTAATCACGAGTTGGAATATTCTGTCCCACTCTTACAGAAGAGCTTTTTCCAGTTCTTGGAGAGTTTGTGGGGGTGGTTGGTGGCCAGCAACTCGACTTCCTAGAGCGTCCCAAACGTGCTCTATTGGATTCATGTCTGGAGAACACGCTGGCCATTCCATTCGTACGATTCATCGAAAAGAAAATCCTCCACCAGGTAAGCACAACGTGGCCTGCAGTTATCGTTCATTAAAATGAAGTTATCTTCGATTGTTGCAGCTTAAGGGACTACAATAGGTCTGAGGATCTCATCTTTATATCGTCGACCAGTCAGAGGTCCATCTCGAATGATATAGAGGTCTGTGCGCCCGTCAACGGAGATGCTACCATACACCTATACTCCCCCACTGCCAAATCTGAAACTTTCGAAAACGAACGAGGGATTATTCCTACTGCCACTGTCCCTCCAGATGAAAATACGTCTATTATCAGGATGAACAGAAAAACGGGACTCGCCAGAAAGAACATTGCTCCATTCATTTCTCATGCTCTGTTGCCCACTCCCAGTTGTCGCGAGCGACGATGCCTTGATGTTAGTTTAACACATACCATCGGTCGGCGAGCATACAGACCTACACCATGGAGCCTGTTTCGAACAGTCTGAGTTAAAACCGTGATGTCAGTAGTCAAGTAAAGGTGTTGTTGGAAAAGAGTAGCTTTCAAATTTTGGTGTCTCCGTGCCGTTAACACTAAATAACGATCTTCCTTGGTCGTTGTAGCCCGTCTACGACCTTGCCCTGGTCTTCGGCCTGCACTTCCAGTCTCCAAAAAACGGCTCCAGATCCTGGAAATCACACTTTGTGACACTCCAATGACTTGCGCTACTTCGGCTTGAGTTTGGCCCCCTTCTAACCTACCAACAACTCTTCAAGCTTCTGAATCAGTTAAATGACTTCCCTGAGACATCGTACTCATCGGAAAAAAAAAAAAAAAATACAGTCACTGAATGCCGATCATCCTTGTCTTCATTGTCTTTCATTCAGTTGAAAATCAAATTTCATTCACTGCCGCTGAAACCACGTTTTCGACGTCGAACTCAAAATTAGCATTTAGTTTGAAAGTCAAGAAAAATTTGCATTTGTGATTCTCTTCTCCCATTTTCGGCAAAAAAAAAATTTCGCTTATATCTTTATTTTATATAAAACTTACAATATCCTTTAACTGTTTCGAGCATTGTATATATATATCTGAAAGTTTTCTAATTAATAAAAAGAAAGAATTTCGTAAGGGTAGCTTATTTTTTTATAAATTACACAATTATAATTAAATTTACAGAAATGGGTATTTTTATTGCTAATGTCTTTAAGGGACAAAGTGGCATTTCAATGTTTATAGTTGCAAATATTGTTTTTAAATCACAAGTATCTTCTAGTAAATTTTAAGATTCTGAATGTACGGATTATATGAATACTTTGCGTGTTCATATTGAACATGTTAAAATAAATAGAAAATTTCGTTTTTTAATTAACTTCATATTTAAATTATACTTGTAATTCTTCTAATAGCAACTTAAATCTCATTTTCGTAAAGTTCGAAAGTTGTCATATTCTGAATCTTTTGAGTCTCATACTGCTTACGATGGGCCACATACGGGTACTTAAAAGCAAGAAAGCTTCTTATTCTAATTCTCTATATACTTTCCATCTTAGAAATACAGTTTCATAAAACCATATTCACATGTTTTGCTAAAATTATATTTAGATCACTTAAATATAATATTGTTTATCACTATTTTTAGACTTCACTCAATTGAATTTAATATTTTTTTAATTTGTGGTTTCACCCTTCTCAAATTGTTTTAATTAGATCTATAAATTTATGATAAAATTAACTTCAGGTAGACAGATCAACTAAGTTAAGTTATCATTTTGAAGAATTTGTATACAGATAACGTGTTTCTAGTTACAATTATAGTTCTACTATCAGTCAAAATAAAATGACTATATGCTTTAAAAAGAAAGCGTGTCATGTAAAAAATGCCATTATATCTCACAAAAATTCGGCCAGGTGAATGAGAATCAAATTAATAAAAGATTTATCTTATGTCTTTAGACTTGGTTTGCGTGATTTGATTCTTCATTCCAGTTAAATTTTTGAATTTATAAATGCCATTACGTTTTTAATATTAAAAAATAGTCCAATTAAGATACAAAAAAAAATTACTAATTACATTAAACAGTTGTAATGCATGATGAAATAGTATTCAGGAAAATAAATGTGGAAAAAAATGAAAATGCAAGACAAACCGGTTTTCTAACCAGATAAAAAAAATTATTTTCGGTCTAGTTAAAATAATTAAGTTACATATAAATGAAAAATACTAAAATTCTTGAACAATACTTTCTAAATAACTACCTATTATTTATCAGGTAAATATTCTCTTAGTCTGAAATTCTTGCAGCAAGTTCACAACGACCAAATATACTGAATAGGAAAAATATAAAATAGTAGAAACATCGGCTATTAAGCATATTTTATGGGTAAAAAAAAAAAGTTGTTTCAATGAGTTTTGCCATAACGATTTAATACTGATGGCTTGATTTTTAATAGAAAATAAGATTTTAATATTAATTTTTAAATACAATTTTCTTGACATGTTTTTGGATTAATAATCATAGGGAAATGCGAGTATATTAAAAATTTGTCATCTAAAAATATTATACATTTAACTTGAGTTAAAAATAAAAATCTGTTAAAAGTAATTAAAATGG
>JAPDSC010082525.1:0-10692 GCA_026290005.1 Latrodectus geometricus | reverse complement strand
CTAATGTAAAATAACTTTTTTTCTACATAATATATTCGACAATATTCCAGTTACACATTTAAAGCCTTTGTTGTAACAAAAGAAAAAAATAATGCTTACATTTTTTTTCTACAGAATTTAAATTATAATATCATACACAAAGAATAGACACATCCCATATACAAAAAAAATTACGTAAAAGAAAGGGATATTTTTCATTGTTCAAAATTTTTTTATACAAAATCGTAATTTTAAGAACTAACACACTAATTTTAATAACATTTAAAAATTTAATTATTTCTGGAACAATTCTCATTTTTTGAGAATTTTGTGCTTAAAAATTCGACAAAATAAAATTTTTTAAAAATAGATTTGGTTTCAGCTAATAATTAGAAAGAAAGTACACTGAAGTCAAACCTCACTAAAGTTGTAATAATGCGAAATCCTGTTATATACACTTATATAAAAATTTCTCATTCTTTTTATTAACTTTAAATGCATTTCATTCAAGTAAGACATTCTTATTCAAAAGATGAACAGAAATTGACTTCACATTAAATATGTGAAACATCATTGATTTATCAGCTACCTCTAAAATGAGCTGCTGACGTTACTGTCCATTTGACGCCTTCACTGATCAAGTAAGTACCAGATACTTTTCCCAACTGTGTAGGCTTTTCAATTAGGGGAGGGGTCTTCAATCCATTGTCCTACATATGAATTTGAGTCACTCTCAAGAAAAATTCTTGTTTGATTTAAATCATAAATATTTTTCAGTAATTCTTGATTTTTCATTTATTGGTTTCAAACCTTTTCATTGACATGATATATAGTGTGCGTGTGTGTGGTTAGTAGCTTTTAAACAGTTGATTTTTTTTAATCTAGCTCGCTCTTTCCATATTCTGAAGTTCAAAGTTTATGGTCATTGATTGGTAAGAAGGCAAAAAAAATTTTTTTTGGTAAAAAATAAGGAAAATTGATAACGCAATTGTTTTAATAAAAGTAGTCAGATCTTAATTTTTGTTAAACATTAAGAATTTGCTTTACTTGTAATAAACGTTTAACTGAAATAAAATACAACATTAAGAGACATTATGATACTAAGCAGTGATAAATATTCAGCATTAGACCATTTAAAAATTGGTAAAACGTAGGAATTAAAGTAAAATTGTCAAATTTTTTTTTTACAACACAGAATAAAGATTCTGAAAATATTGTTCATAATAGCAGAAAAATTGCAGAGCTTAGAAAATCCTTTATTAAGTTTTAAAACAATGTCTTTAGAGTGTAATTAATATATTTTGTTTTATATCGAATATTGGTTTGCTTGGTGATACAACAAAACATGTGGAGTATCTCGCAAAACACATTCAATAAATTAAAATCCAATTTTGAAAATTTTATATTTTGTTGCGCGATGGATGAATCAAAGGATGTTACGAATACACTGCACAAATAACCATTTTTATACACAGCATTGATAGATTTCCTTATTGCGGCCAAATATAACACGAATAGATTTGTGTTCGAGCCTGATACAAACTTTGAATAAATGTGAATTAGACGTTCTATATTACAGAAGTACCAATGGCATAGCGAGCATAATCGCGCTCGGGTATGATTCCTATTTCGATGACTTCCTCTGTATAGTAATATAAGATATAAAGTAAAATCGTAATAGAAAAGTATAGAAAATTGTATAGGCTCAAATTATACTCCAAAATTTGTAAAATACAAATTTTGTTTAAAAAAAGATGACTAGAATTGGATTAAAAAATGTCAGAATAATTTGACTTAGGGTGATTTAAAATTAGTTAAAAATATTTTATATCTTAATATATTATTTGAAAAAACAATTTTGAGAAATAAAAAACATGTTTATATATTAGGTTGGGGAAAAAGTAATCCATTTTTTTTTCGGTAGACGTCTGTAGTGATCAATATCTCGTGAGGTATCTATCAAACAATTTCAGCTTTATGCTCGTTGGAAAGGTGACATTTGACACTAAAATATCCTCTTGCGGTTTTTTGTTTGATTAATTCAGATACGAGTACAAGGTTTTAAAAATGGAAGACAACAAACAGAAAATTCGATACATTATCGTTTTTCTCTTGTAACGGCGAAAAAGATAGACGGGTGGCTAAAATTGTGAAAGGTATTTATCGTCCTATATAAGACTGTAACAAACAGTTACGTAAAATTTTTGTTTCTTCGATTCCGTTCGGGTATTTTTGATGTTAGAGATGCACCTCGCATGTGGATACAGCATCGTCGAAAATGTCTATAAAATATCAAAAATGATCGAAGTTAACCGCATGTCAGCAGTCGTAACGCGCAAGACCTAAAAATCTACATGAAAGCTGTTTTAAACCTTCTTACAAAGTGAATCCAAAAGAAGTTACATAAAGTTCACGTAAAAATAATGGATTTCTTTTTCCCCAATCTAATATATTGTTGTTGCATGCCCCTGTTGTCAGCAGCGCCAGACCAGGTCCATGAGTGTCACTCCCTTAAATAGTCTAGCACCATAAGCGGGTTTTCGGTCAAATCCTTCCTAGAGACCAAGGCACTTAAGAATATGTTCTGGAGTAGCCTGCTCAATTGAACACTTGGAGCAAATGTCAAACTTCTTTGAACCTCGGAAAATTTCGAAGTTCTAAGGAGGCCACTTCTGAATCGGGCGAGGGGGAAAAAAATTGAAAACATAATATTAAAAAAACACAATTTTTAATGGGAATTAAATTATGTATACATTTTTTATATTAAATCAAAATATAAAAATAAGAAGATTTTAGTTTATGGTATAATATTTTATACCATAAACTAAGATTTTAGTTTATGGCTGGAGAAGTTAGATTTTCGCTTTCTAACTTCTCCAGCTGTTCCTTTGTCTTTCTCCCTCTCGTCTTTCCCCAACCGTTACACGTTTGATTCTCCACAGGCTTTCTGTTTTATTTCTTAACATGACACAATAATTATAAAATTTAGATAATATTTTCCTGCATAAAGTTGATATATTTGAACAAATAAGATTGAAATTTTCTGAAAAATTTTGTTTTCTTAGCTGCTATTTAGCATCCTTCTCCGAGTGGGCATGATGGACTCCCTTGCTGCACTACTTAAGAAGTACGTTGGTGCAACCGAAAGATAATTACAAGGAGTTTTGATAGTTCTTGAATGGAAGTTCGTTCAGAGTCTGTTTTTTTAAAAGAACAAAGACAAATGATTTTTGGAATTTTGTCTATTTGGGTTTACTGATGAGAGATTTTGCATTTCTTATCATATTACAGATCATTGCAATGTTTCAAATTATAGTTCACTAAGAAAAGATTTATTGGCACATAATCTCTCTGAGTCTGCAAGCTTCTGAAATAAAATTAATCCATTGGGAAATTCAATTGCTAAATGACAATTATTTTACAAAACTAACGGAGCATGAAAAACTCTACAACATCAAACTCAAATGACCACTTCAAATTGAAAAGATGAATACAAAAGCAGATTTTCCAATTTTCATGCGAATGAGGTTTTTGTGAGAATATTTTCATCATTTGCAATAGAAATTGGAATGAATATTTTAATCTGAACTTTATAAGAATTTACAGACTTCAGTGTGACTGTAGTAAAATGCGAGTTTTTTGCAAGTAGTTCATAAGCATCTATTGTTCACGTCTTTTATCTTTAACAACATCTATACATCTGTGAACAATTTTTAAATAAAATGAAGAGAATGAAATTAAATACAAGAACACAACTCACAGACACCTGAAAGAAATTTTACAAATAGTAACACGCTAAACCAGATATTAATATTTAAATGGAGCAAAAACAATATTGAATTTCATATTAAGATTAAAGTAATTACAACCACCCTTAGAAATATATTTTTATTGTAAATGTATCGTTATGTACAACTACCATCTATTTCATAATTAAAAAAAATTATTATATACATACAAATATCATGGGAGGCAGTCCCATGCGAGTACATAGTTCTTTTATCTAGTGTGAAAATACCCGGACAACGGCCCAGAGTCTATCCGGGGAAGCGAATTTGCCTCCTGCGCTTTTGTGCTACTTTGAGTTTGTTTAACTCTTACATTGTGCTCATTTTCATACCGACCTGCACCTCCACGTGGTGCCTCCTGGAAACGTTAACTTCTGTTGACGGCTAACGCAGGCGGTGGGACTAAACTTTGCCCAACTCCCAACTTGGATTGTGCCTTTGGCATAAGATGGAAGGTGATGGAGAACCCCCGCAAGGGGATGATCTGATCAGCCACTCTTTGACTCCTTGAAATTGAACAGGAGCTTATTGTGGCCCTTGCTGGCAGTAAAGCCAGCCAAGCTCTCCAGCAGAGAATCAGGGGTGGAATCTCAGAGATTCTGCAAATTGCATTGACCCAAGTCGAAAGGAACGCCTTCCTTGAGGGCCAAGCAAAATCTTTTGCTAACACAGCTGCCAGCAAACAGAGAACTTTCGCTGAAGCTGCAGCCAGTAAACCTAGCGCCAAGAAGCAACAAAAAAGAGACTTGAGTAAAACCCGTAAGCGACGGGACAGATCCCGGCAGAGGCGGGAAAACGTGGTAGTGGTCTACCCTAAAGAGGACAAAAGTTCGGAGGACACATGCAGCCTAATCAAGAAGACAATTAATCCCACGAGACTTGGGGTCAATATTGCCAGGAGGCGTGCTGTTAGGAAAGGCGGTGTGCTTATCGAGACCCAAAAAGAAGAAGATCTTGATAAACTGATCGAAGAAGTCAGTAAAAACGATAAACTTAATAAAGTTGTCAGCGCCAGAAAAGAGAAAACCGAGGATCATTCTCTATAATGTTGAGAAAGATATTGCCAAAGAAGAAGTGGCAGACAAAATTAGAGACCAGAACCATCTGGACGAAAAAGCAGACTTAGAGTTGCTATTCGGCTACAAGGGACGAACTGGAAACAACTGGGTTCTCTCTGTCGACCCAGAGTCCTTTGGTACCCTCATGGCCAAAAGAAGAGTCTTTATTGGATGGACTTAGGTGAGTTTTAAAGAATATATCAAAGTCACGCAATGCTTTAAATGTCTTCGATTCGGGCATATTGCCAAAAACTGTCAAGGAAAAGAGACAGGCAGCAAATGCGGAGAAGGACATCACAGCAAAGACAGTGAAAAACAACCAGTATGTTGTAACTGTACAGAGTACAATAAGCGGGCCAATAAACCAGTTAATGTCAACCACGATGCCAGAAGTAAGACCTGCTTTATGCAGGAAAGGGAGACCAACAATTTAATCAAGAAAACTGACTATGGATATTAAGCCCACTCGAAACTGTTTAAGGTGCTCGCATATCAATTTGAACCACTGTAGAGCTGCAAACCTCCAACATGCACAAGATCTTAAAACACTGGACATTGACATAGCCTCGCTGAACGACCCGTTCACGTTCAAGGATTCCATTACGGGATTTCCTATCCACTACTTGATCATAACGTCTACTGACCTTAGGGCTGCCATAGTGGCAAAGGAATCTCTGATTTTCAGCCCGGTCTTCACAGCAGACGAAATTGTGGTAATCAAATTACAGGTTAACAACGCCTATCTGTTTATTGGCTCAATCTATTGTCCTCCCTCTAAGAGGATTCAAGATTCTATCAAACCATTGGAAGCATTAATCAACAAACATCCCACTGAAAAGTGGATCATCTTTGGAGACTTCAATGCCAAATCTACGGCTTGGGGGCCTAGAGCCTCGGACCATAGAGGAGAATTTCTCTTAGACTTTTGCGCCCGGTGGGACTTAGTTGTGGAAAACGATGCCAACAGTCTCCCCACCTATAACAGCACATTGGGAACCAGCTGGATTGATCTACTTATTACTAAGAATATGGATCAAGGCAACATTGAAAACTGGAAGGTACAAACACCTTTACCGCAAGTGATCATCAACTCATAACCTGCGAATACTTCATTGACAGGATTCCAAAGAATTCTAACTGGCGCTGGAATTCTAGATCATTGGACTGGGAAAACTTCAAGCGTAACCTGGCTAACGTAGCTACTGAATTTCCTATCAATCACAAAGAGGATATTGGAAAGGTGATCTCTGACATTGAAACCAGGATTGGTAAACTTTGCTCTCAACACAAAAAGAAACAGATTAATTACTGGTGGACTCCAGAACTTAATACCGAGAGAAGTAAGGTTCGTGCGCTCAGAAGGAGGTATCAGAAAACCACTGATGATGAGGAGAGAAAGAACTGGAAGCAAAAGTTTAAGAAAGCTGCAGCCAATTATAGAAAGCAAATTTTGGCCACGAAGCAAAAAACATTCAGGGATTACCTGGCGGATGTCACCCGTGATAATGCTTTTGGGGGACACTATAAAGTTATTCGAGATAAACTTCACAGACCAGTCCTTTCACATCTCGTTCAACTGGATAACGGGAACTTTGCAACCAATGCTAATGAATCTTTCAATGAAATCCTGAAGTTTCACTTTCCTTCCATAAACGATGTGGTCACAGACCTCAATCCAGCCCTCAATGGGAATGAACCAGACTTTACTGTTCTAGAAGTTGAGGAAGCCATTGGTGAAATGGATCACAAGAAGGCCCCAGGTTTTAACATTTGCCTGGACATCTATAAGGAACTGTTTACTAGTAACAAGGAGTGGTTTACCAGTATTCTCAATCAGTGCCTGCAGCAGAGCACATTCCCTGAAGTTTGGAAAGTGGCAAAAGTTATCCTCATTCCCAAGGAAGGGAAGGATAGATCTCAGAGAGACTCGTACAGACCGATTTGTCTCCTGCCCATCTGGGGGAAAATCCTAGACAAGTTA
The DNA here is from genome assembly GCA_026290005.1 of Latrodectus geometricus. Classification (NCBI taxonomy): domain Eukaryota; kingdom Metazoa; phylum Arthropoda; class Arachnida; order Araneae; family Theridiidae; genus Latrodectus; species Latrodectus geometricus. Next base: position 3,886 of record JAPDSC010082525.1, on the reverse strand, counting down.
ATAATGCGAAGGCTTTATCACTACTTTATTAGCAATGACTTACTGAACAATTATCAATTTGGCTTCCTCAAGGGAAAGAGTACTTGTGACGCTCTCCGTGAAGTGATCCAAAGGATCAAGGTAAATAAAAGGAACAAGCACTTTACCTGTATGATCTCCCTGGACATTAAGAATGCATTCAACAGTGCAAAATGGTCAGACCTAATCAGGCTTCTTGGTCAACATAAAACACCAACTAACCTCTACTGGATGGTACGATCCTTCCTTCAAAACAGACACTACCTGGATGCGGAAGGAAACAAGAAACAGTACAATATTGGAGTGCCACAGGGATCAAGTCTGGGACCATGCCTGTGGCTGCTTATTGCTAAGGAGCTACTTCAACGAGAATTTGGACCTGATGCACACTGTCAAGCTTTTGCGGATGATGTTGCGATCTTGCTGACTGCCAAGTCCTACTTCCAATTCAGTAAGAAAGCAATTAGACCAATGAAAACAGTGGCGGATTGGACTCGTGATTATGGACTTTCTCTTAGCCTGCAGAAATGCAGATTCACTATCTTCGTGGTCCACAAAAACATAACAAGGCGTCCAGGAATCTCACTCAATGGACATAAGATTTCTTATACGAATGAACTAAGCTACCTTGGCCTCCTAATTGACCCCAAACTGGAATGGACGGCACATCTCAACAGTGTCAAGGAGAAAGTCGGCAGTATCCAAAATAAGCTTTCAAGAATTGCCAGAACTACTTGGGGACTCAAACCGCCCATCATGAAGCCCATTTACACCTGTGTCACAGAAAGCATCATTCTGTATGGCTGTCAAGTATGGTACTCGGATACGGTAAAGATGAACAGTAAACTGAATCAGATCCAGAGAATTGCCCTCCTCAAATTAACTAAGGCATATCGCACTACATCTACTGATGCCATCCAAGTCCTTGCTGGATGTGTTTCAGTCAACTTGAAAGCACTCTCTTACCAACAGAGATTCGAACTCTGGAACTATGGTACCCCAGTCATGATCAACAATGTTACTTGGTGCCCGAGTAACGCCTGGACCAGAAACGTAGCAGTTGACCCTCCTTGGACCAAAACGAACATCTCTTGGGATTACACTCAGCAACACCAAGATTATTATGCTTACACGGATGGGTCCAAAATCAATGATCTTGTTGGCTGTGCGACTCTCATTTTCAAGGATGAAATCCTAGTCTCCAAAATCCAAATGAGACTCAGCGACATTGCGTCTGTCTTCGAGGCAGAAGCCTGGGCGATTCTTAACACAATGAAGGAAACACTTCGTCAAGGGTGGGATCGCTGCCACATTCACTCAGACTCAAGGTCAGTCCTTATGGCTCTCGAAGGATTCGAGGTGGCGAATGACACTCTCAGGAACATCCAAGCCCTTAATAAGGAGAATCCGCATACCTTTACCTTTCACTGGGTAAAGGCCCATGTTGGCATCACCCATAACGAGACGGCAGACTTGGCTGCTAAAGAAGCCACAACCTTTGATGTGATTTCAATACCCGCAAAGCTCAGTAAGCAGCAATTCAAGACTCTTACGGCAGAAATCGAATTGAAACGATGGCAGCAGCTGTGGACTGCATCGCTTAAGACCAGACGGCTCCACTCCTTCATTCCGGTTGTATCCAGAAAGAGCATTAGAGCCGATTTTTACATCAATCATCTCATGACTGGACATGGATCCTTCGGAACCTATCGCAAGAGATTCCATGGAAAAACAGACATCTGCCCTTACGATGAGGAGGTTCAAACCCCTGAACACCTGGCCCTCACCTGCAGTAGATATGATGACATCGGGACAAGGTTCTACCCAAAGAACTATAGGAGCAAGACTCTCCAACAACTTGTCCACCACCAAGGATTCAGGAATGGAGTAGCTGAAATTCTGAAGAATGAGATCCAACTTCAAATGGAAACCTGATCTGACTTTGATTGTAACTTGTTCTTTGTAAATAGTTGTATATATGTTCTTTACTTTGTATAGTATTTACTCTTTGTATTTTTATATTTTGTATTTTCAATAAAGGCCTTGTTGTGCCCTCAAATCTTTCAGTCAGAGAGTCCAATAGAATGCTGATAAAATGAGACATATTTACCCGTGTGTGCCCTTTTGGGTGGTTTGGCATTTCCACCACCTACGCATCTGGTGCTTTGTCCTCACGGACTCCTTGCTTTTGAGACTTTTTACCTTAGTGTGATTCCCTTTGGTGGTTTGGCTTTTTCCACCACCTGTTACTCCAACTTTTGTCCTTCTGGACCTCGGAGTTCCGGCTTCCCATTGGCCACAGTTCCTGGGTTCCATACAGGATTGCTCTCGTCAGCGACGTTCTCTCACCGTATACCTTCGGGTGGGCCGGTGCTACATCTTTATGTTACATACAAATATCATAATAACAAGCTCTCAATGCATGGTTTTTATTGTAAAAGAGAAACCACAAATGTGCATTTTTAATGACTTAACTTTTTTTTCAACATATAGGAATGATTAAAAATGGGATGGCAAAACTTGTACCACATTTAAGAATTGCTTTTCCTGAATTCGATCTCACATATCATAAGTCTGCCATCAATTTCTTCGAAAACTTTTAACGAAATAAAATTTATCTCATTTTTTACTATTTACTGCACTTTCAACTCTTATGATTGTAAATATTTTTGTTGCTTCACAAAGTAAATATACTTCTCCATGCATGTATGTGTATATAAGAACTATGATACAACTTTCTAATAATTTTTTAACATAATTGTTTTTTAAATCATATTACAATAACTTTCAACCATCTTTGATAAGCTGCTGATATTTTAAACGTTCTCCTACACACGGTAACCCAAAGTTATTAAAAAACAAAATAAAAGAAAAAGTCTTTTTTCTTTTTAACTCTTTAGAATTCTTTAAATCAGCTATTTTTATATCTACACTCAATTCTTTGGATTAGTTCAATGCTAATATCATGCACTTCTTCCAATTCCTGTTTCTAGAAGAATCAAAATCCTACATGGTCCTTATCACATTTCTACTAACAGTTAAGCTATACCTGTAAACTGTAAATTTATTCTAAATCTGTTAAAATAACTACAATTAAATTTTTAACGAAATCCTTTTTTTGTTCTCTTTGTATTTTCTGTGCTGTTGTTACTTATATACATATAAGTAATGCTCTAACCAATTATTTAAACTAACTTTCTTATTTTTGGTATTTATTAAATTGGACCTGACAATCAAATCCCTTTAAGTAAAAATTAAGAATATTCTTTTCATAAGCAAGTCAGAAGGATTATTTTTAAGAGACAATAGTCAAAATTGCCACCATGCTGGGACACTACAAGTTACCCATCAGTAATAGAAAGGCAAGTTATCCATAATCTTTTCCCTTTCTTTCTCCAAAAAGGTCACACAAGACAAAATTATGACTGAGTCATTCATCATATCAAATACTCAGCATTTTAATTTTTTTCCCTCATAACCAATGAAAACATGCATATTTACTTGAAATTTATGCTTGGTTTGCTTGTTACTTAATGATCATTTTTTGCATATGAGGACTAATTAGATCGGGACCTATAGTTCCAAACCAATATTATACCTACCCCCGAGGGAATCAAACTCAGAAATTGTTAAATTGAAGATAAGAACACGAATCATTTGGCTGCTAGTTTTGCGCAAATATGTTGTGGACGAAAATGATTTTAAAACTTGCACAATTCACGGCTGAATATTTTAGAAGAAAGTTTATTTTAATAATTAAATGTTTTTGAATTTCATTTAATACTAATATTTCCTAAAGTATATGCATAGTTAATTTTTCAATATATATATATAATAGGTAACAGGTGGTTGTAGGATTCAAGAAATA
>JAPDSC010082510.1:48866-74047 GCA_026290005.1 Latrodectus geometricus | reverse complement strand
TATTTGTATGTGTATAGTAGTATTTTGTAAAAAATGTGTGTTAGAAAAGAACTTCTTTTTAAAAAAAAATAGGAAACACTCTAAGTTTTACACCTTTATGATTTCAAATATATTTTATGTTTTCTTTATCACATAAAATATACATTTTTCTGTGAAAAATCTCGTACTTTTAAATGTCTTTTAAATTAAATTATAAAAATATAAGAAATCAAAATATCACACATTGAACCATTCTCATTTTTTTCAACAATTTTTAAATGATTTTTTTTACTATATTTAGAGTACTTTTGCTTTAAAAAGGAACATGTATATAAATTTCTTTTAATGTATATAATGTATAGATATCACTCATTTTATTTTCTTTATTTTCATTATCGTGCTCCTTAAAGACAAAACACACATTGTGCATTCCATCATATAAATTTTTAGTACCTTTATCATATGTATAATATGTGAGACTTTTAACACATCATTTAATTGGATAATATTAATGGAATAATGCATTAATGTTTTCTTGATGAAATTGAGTTTTAGACATTTTTTTTAAATTAGTGTCTCTGTCATAGTGCTAACGACAAAATCGCATTATGTTCCGAAAATTTTGTTTTTACATTCAGAGAGCAAGTTCATGAAGAAAATTAATTTTTTGCTAATATCTATTTCTGAAAACATTAATCAAACACGAAGAAAAAATCAGTCTGTATTGAGTAGCACCTTATTCTTTGATTTGCATTTTAATAAATGGATAAAATAATGTTCATATTAATAAAAATGTTCTCTCTCTATTTAAACTTCTTGTAATTTAAGTTTAGAAAATATTGAAAGTTTCATGTAACAAGGTTAAAGATATTTTCAAATTGTTCAGCAAAATACAGTTGCAAATTCATTTATATTAAAAAATAATATTAAATTTTCAAAATAAATCATGCATTAAATTATAGAAAAAATTATGCAAAAAATTATGGCTTTTGTTATTATGAAAATTCATTACATATCATATTTACAACTAAAGCATATAATCTACTTTTAAATTCTACAATTATAAAAAAAAAATTCAGGAAACGTCTGTGGTTATTGTCAAACATTATTAAACTAAAAAAATTGTGGGTTTGCAGACAGAATTTTATAATATAATTTTATTGCAGATATAATTTATTTATAATTTTCATTGCAGTTAGTAGAGGATAAGAAAAAAAACTAATTCAATGGAAATAAATTTCTTCTATATCAAAAAGAAATTTAGCAATTGTTTGGAAGACAGTTTTTATTAAACATTCCGTAATAAAAATCTGGAGTTATTGTAGGATATATATGCATAAATGTTATTACTGAGTACAAAAATATTTAAAAAAAGTTATCAGGATACTTAATTTAGGAATTTCTTTATGTATAGTTGGAACGGCCATAAAAAATACAGAATCAGGGATTTATCATTTCTAATAATTAGTGAAAAGAGTCTTAAAATTTTGCAATTAACATGTTAAAACTTCTTTTATTGCAAATTATTTTAGAATGTATATAAAATATTTTAAAATATGATTATTTAAACCTTTAAAAAATTTAAAGTAAATGAATAATCATAGAGAAAATTTAAAATACAATTGTAGTAAAAGTATTGCAGAACAAGAATAATTATTTTAGAACTCTCTGAGTTTTCATTTCCTGACCACATGATCAGAAAATCAATTTATAAAATTAAATAAAATTAACTTTAAAACTATTTTGTACAAAATATTGGAAAATTTAATAGCAACATTTTTATTCCTAAGTTTATAATAATTTATCAAAAGTTATAATTTATAAAATTGAACTATTAAGAATATCTAGTACATAATTGAAGTTTTTATATTTCAAGAGAAACACTAATCAAAATGTATTCTATTTTTATAGTTTTCATGATATTGTTTTAGATATTTTTTATTAGCAATCATAAAATTTTACATGCATTATAATTTGAAACGTATGTTATTTCAACATGTCACTTCTAAGGGTTTTCATTTTATTATTCTGGAATAGTTTTTAATATGAGTTTAAAATTGAATTAATTGAACAAAATGCTTAGAGAATATTTGAACACTTTAATGACAATATAAGTATACAAAGTTTATTTGCATATGTAAAATTATTGTTTACTTAGCATATAGAAGAAGGAAGTTTACATTGTAAAAATATCTTTGAAATTATTTCATATGTTTCGAGGAATAATTTCTAATTTCCTTTATTTTAGATGAAAAAGTCAATGTATTTTAGAATATAATTTAATTTATTTGGAAAATTGATATTAATAAGACTTTAAATTTTAATTTTATTTTAGAAATTCTATTGCCAAATGTGTGATTTATAGAATTTTCTTAACTATAAGAATTAATGTGAATCAAAATATTAATAAAAAAAACTAGTACTTAAAAATGTTACGATGAGAAATTTTAAAATATTCCTCATAAATTTGACATCAAAGAAGAGTAACAAAACCTTATTTACATACATATTTAAGAAAATAAAAAAAAATAACAGACTTTTTTTTGTAACTAGATATATTGATAAAGTTCTTTGAAATGTTTTCATAGAAATGCTAGTAATATATTATTATACGATAATGATTAGCATGAACTTTTAATCTGCAAATTTTATCAATATATATATATATATATATATATTTCATTTCAATGTTCTCTCTAAAAATACCATTGTTGGATGAATACTATTAGTTAAGATGTTTTACGCAAATACATATTTTTTTACTAATTTGTGAATTTATTAAAAAAACAACAATGCTGAACAAAAAATAGTAGATATTTCAAAGCTATTACATCGAGAAAATAATTTCAACATCCTCATAGTCCTTATATTGTTATAAGTTTTTTTACCACAGACAATAATATTTTGATTACAGAATATTTATGACAACGTTCAACATCGCAATATTTCAGAAAATCGACATAATGTAATTTTTCCTGGTAAAATATTTTGTTCTCTGAAAGTTTCTGAAAAACAATTTCTGTTCATTTTTTAAGTGATCTTTCTCATCATTTGTTCTCAATAAGAACGGTACGATATTGTTCAATTTTTCTCACTTTGTGTTAAGTTTCTTGTAAAACATATTGTATAAAATATTTTTTAATATTTTACTGAACATTTAGTTCTCGGAAAATTTCCATGTGAATCTTGTTATTACATGTATCAAGTGCTATTATTTTTATTTTTAACCCAGATGAGAAATATTTAAGCATTAAATTTAAGCATATTTAGAAATTAATATAAATATGCAGGTATAAAATAAAAAAAAATTAAGTTAGAAAATTGGTACACATTTTATTTAGTGCGTAATATTTAAATAAAATGTGTACCAGTTTTCTAGATAATTTTTTTTTTTATACCGGTATATTTTTATTAAATTCTAAATATGCTTAAATTAAAATTTTGTGAAGATCTAGCTTATCATTTTCACATATTTCATACACTTTATATTATTTATTATTTCCACTTTTTTAATGTGAAACATCCCTTTAGAGAAATATTTTAAAGAAATTCGTTTAAAATACTATATTTCGAACATATATTATACTTTTTGAATCAAAATATAATTGTGGTTTATTTTTTATGACCACATGGTTCTTCTTGTAATGAGAATTTAAATATATTATTCAAATATATTAGTAAAAACAGCTAATTTATATCGTGAGTTCATGAAAGACAATAGAAATATTAAAAAATTCAAACATTAAAAATATTTATGTTTTTTTTAAATTTATCATCGTAAAATAGATATGTAGATTCTATTAAACATATACGAGGTAAAATAATACTAAATATTTCTCATAAAATAAATATCATATTAGAATGTACGGAATATGTTGAAAGGTCTATATATATTACTATCTCTCCTAAAGAACAAAAATTTTACACTCCAAGCAGAAAACAGATAAGTAATTATTACCAAAGTTACGGTTAATGAAAATAAATAGTCAGAATTCTTAGGTAGTAAATAAAAAAATACTTCATCAAAAATATTATAAAAATATTAAAATTATAATAATATTAATAAATATGTTATGAAGCCTTTTAAATTTTGTGAAGGGTAAATGTTTATTTGACAACAGAAACATATTTTCCTATAAGTGAGAGAAATATGCTTAATGATGTAAATAGGGTATGAATTTTAATGATTTATAATTTTATATACTGCATTTAAAAATAATATGCACAAAAGTTTCATATAATTTTATTCATATACGTAAGACAACAATATATTTGGAAAAGATATTTATAAATAACTCAGGTATAGTGGTTAAAATATAATATGAACAGAATTAAGAATCTTTAAACGTAAATCATATTGCATTTTTGAATCTCATCGACAAAGAAGTAAATTTTTAAAATTAAATAAACTACCGGACATCAATAGAACGTAAGAAAAAAAAAGATATATTGTATAAATAAAATCATAAAATAAATTATTAATTTCATTACGTAATACAATTATATTTTGATGTATGACATAATTTACTAAGCTACTGTACTGTGAAACATCGATATTACTAATTATTGACAATTATGTATTTTATGCAAAATTAATATCAGAATACTTATAACTAATAGTACAGATTTACTTTAACCTCGTGAATGTAAAATGAAATCACCATATCACATTTTAAATACTAAATACACAATAATTTTTTAAAACATTTTTTCATAAATAATTAAAAAATGTCATTTAATATCAGTATAATAATTTGGCTTATTTTCTGTGACAATGATATGGTTTTGTTTTGAAAACACACACACAATTAATGTTATATTTCTTTCAGTTATGTTTTATAAACTTTAGGTTTATAATCATTTTAGATGATGGATAATTTTTCTTTCAATGAATATTTCTTAATACTTTATAGCATACTATTACACTCATAATGATTAAAATAGTTTCGTTCAAATATTTTTCTTAATCTATTATATTAGGATAAATAATTAAGAATCAGCAATATCGTTTAATGTCACAATAGAAACCAGTCAACAACATATGGCTATAAAAATTACAAATTTAATTGCACGCACTTTTTTACTGAGGTGAAAAATGACAATGAAACATGGCATATAATTTACTGTGATCAGAAATAATTCTTCTCTTTTTGTAAAGATGACAACTTTCACTTTTTAGGCCACATCCAATACGCTTCATGAAACCAGAAGCAATGACATTGTCCGAAAAAGTCATCATTGAGAACCGTTTTCCTTTTGGCGTTAGTAAAATCAGTTTTTGCAACATTACCTCAGCAACTATTGCCTCATTAGCGTATAGAGGTCCGACAATAACAGCATCAGGTCCAAATGTCTTAATAGTTCCATAACCTACACAAATACCGTTTTTAAAAGCAACAATCGTTTGGCTGTCTTTCTCTTTACAATTTAGTTCTACGGCCATATTTCTTTTGTAACCAATTAAACTGTAATCAAATTCGAATATCAGTGATAAGTGATATTCTTCAAATAGGTGAACCGTCACACCATCTGGAAGTGAATCTGAAAGTGCTTCAGGATTTACGGGAGATGTTGCAAGATAAACCATACATGTCCAATCATTTTCTAAAATTGGAAATCCACCTTTACCTTGATATTTGTCCTTTAAATGGAGAACTGAATACAAACAAGCATTTCGTTGCTGTATGTGCTCCATTGCTGCATTCCACACCTAAATAGAGAAGATACCTTTAAACTTCATATGTTAAAACTAATCTCTCAAATCTAGGTTTATCTTCAAATAATAGAAAATAAAATATTTCTTAGGACTATTAATAATAATGAGTATGTAATTAATGTATAAAATATGAAATAGAAGAAAATTTTATAAAAATTATTATAAAATATCATAAGGAATTTTGAAATAAAGGTCACGCTCATAATTTCAATATCAAAATACATTCGAGTAAATGTGTGTGTGTCCAAGTAATAAATTCGATAATTGCAGATCTTGCTGAAAAAGATTTTTTAAGATAAATGTCAAAAGTTAAGTAAAATTAATAGTATTGCCTAAAATTTAATTCAACTTCCTTAAATTCGTAGAAACTTTATTTACAAAAATTATTAAAAATAATTTCAATAGCCAGGTTTTTACTGATCAAGCCTATCTAGCCAAATAAAAATTAATGAAAAGGAAAAATTCAGTATGAATTATTAACCTTTAAGGCAATAAAATATCACTTTTTTTAAAATTGCATACGGAAAAAAAATTCAATAAAAGAACAATATTTTATTATTTTTTTGATGTTTTCATATAATTTAATGCATACATTTAAAATATAGGAATGCTTTTAAAGTGTATTGCAAATTACGTTCGATTTTTTTGCTTGTTTTTAAACATAATTTTAAGAAAACTAGATCTCTATTTCTAACTCTATTGTAAAGTAATTTTAGGAATGAAAGAAAATACCCAATTATTCTTTGGTAACTATGAAACTAATGAATTAAAATTTCGCAATAGTTTAAGGGAACCTCAAAAATGATAAATGATATTGATATAATTCTTCAGGAGGATAAATCTGATTTATAAAGAATATAAATGATATGGAGTAGAAAAATTTTAGAAACTCCTGTTAATAATAGATTAAAAATCAATATTTAGAAATAAAAAAAAATTAAATAAATATACCTTGAATCCAATGCCTTTTCCCTGGTAACTCTTTTTAACAACATACATGCCTACAATGGCTAAGTCTTCATGATGAATAACAACTGCGCAAACACCAATAATTTCACCTAGAATAAATAATTTACCATTTTAAATGTAACTTATCATATTTCCCTTAATAAATTTATCACACTACTTATGTACAAAACTGGCTAAAACATGTAAATCATTTTGCAAAAGTTTGGCTTCTCCTGTTAAAAAATCATTGATTGCTGTATAAATTAATCTACTATGTGCCTAAATTGTTTTCTTTTCAAACAACAAGTATTTCATTCTATATTATCAAAATTTAATGTAAGGTAAAAAATTGTTTTAATTTCAAAGAATAAGAATTATTTTAATAGTACATTTAATAAGATCAATTTGATTGTAAATCATTGATAAGGACATTTTATTGAAGTTTATCAAAATCATTGAAAAATAGAAGACTGAATATGTTTTTTAATTTTAATCGAAATGTATGCACAGGTTAAATCTTTATAAATGGGTTAAGTGACCTAGTTGTTTCTTCACTAAAATTACAAATTGCAAATTTTAAATTAATATGAATAACTAAAATTTTTTATGTACCTTTAAAATAAAACAACTTAAATCATTTTAGTCAGTTACTATGAAGAGTACCACAATATTTTGATGTTTAAATATAGATATCATTAAAATTATGAACGATATAAAACCAGTTTTATATTTAGAGAAAAATAAAGTGTAATATAATAAACTTTTAGGTTGTTCATTTAAAAATAAATTCATTTAAAAACAAAATTAAAAACTAATTATAAAATTTCCCAATTCTTTATCAAAAAAAAAAAAAAAAATTAAAAACGAATCAAATTAAACTCTCTGGCATGACAGCCTATTAGCCACATTAGATTTCTTGACGAAGTCTCCTTGGGCACAGCACATGCCCTGATCAGGTGGTCAGCTTAACATGTTTCATGTCCCAATTGTGTTTATTTCCCAAGCAAAGTTTTACTCACAATTTTATCGATCCACATGAGGGATGAAAGGCTGAGATAAAAAGAATTAACAATTACTTATTAGGTTTAAAATTATGTTTAAAAATAAATATGTAAATTATAAGCAATACTGAAAAAAATTAAAGTTGAATTAATACTTTTTTTTAACTGTACAAAACTTGGTATTTTACACACACATTTCTTAAATATACTTTACTTTTTGTTAAAGTTTTATATTTAAAAAAATTTTTTTAATAAAGCTTATATTACATAAGCGCTAAAAGTGGAGTTTGATGATATAAAAATATTCTATACTTATTTTCAATTAAATATTTCTTCAAATATATTATAAAAAAAAATTCAATGCAAAAATTATATATATGAAGTAAAGCATAAATAGAAACTTCAGAAGGTTCACCCAAGCTCTGTAACATACAAATTGTGTCTTACATATAGTGCTTCAACTTATGTATATATTTCTTCTTAATTTATTTGGAATTTTGAAGATTTATAATATAATATCTTATCTTGGGCAGGCAGATGGCTAAGTGTTTCGCGTTCTTGACTCCTAAGTTGTCGTTCCCGGCTTTGAGTCCCTGTTCAGGAATAGACGTTTTTTTTCTCTTTCTATATTCCTTTGCCCTTTCTTCTGAGATTATTTATAAATGTGGGTAATCCTATAAATGGGTTTAAGGTAGTGTGACATGGGTAATGCTATTCACCTACGTGACTTGGTTCACAGGTGCTCACCAGTTAACGCTAATTGAGTAGCAATTTCTGGTCATGTCTTGGCGAAGGGTCAATCACCCGGTGCTTACCATTGGAAAAAATATCTTATCTTGGTAAATTTGAATTTGATTATTTTTATTGCATTTTTTATTTACAACCTTACAGAATTGAAATTTGATATATATGGCAACTATAAATTTGGTATTTTCCTTTAATTTTTTTCTTTGTGTTACTTCTTTAACGTAAAACGTAAGATATTACTTCATATGGCTTCATAACTTCAATATGGCTTAATTTTAACAATGGTCTTTAGCCATTGCAGAAAAGGTATTCTTCATACGAATAGGATTAACATCCCCTAAAAAAGCTGGTCATGTTGGCATTTCATTTAAATGGATTTATTGTGATATTTTTTTTACTTTTTCTTTCGATTTATATAATTAATTAAAATACTCAAATTTTAAAACTTTTGAATGAAACACATAATTTAATCGTATCATAATTTTTCGAAGGGTTCTTGAGCATAAATTGCTTAACCAAAGCTTAGATTGTCACATGAATTTAGTGTATAGAACTGTTCAAAATATATCATAGTTGCTGAAAGACTAATAGGAGTCAGCCGAGTTGCTGAACATTCAAACATCTGTGTTAAGGGGACATTTTCTGCTTTTAGGGATGATATGGGTTCTGAGAATATTGTATTGATTAAATTAATATTGCAACCATTTCAAGAAGTGCTCCTTGAACTACTCATAAAATGTTGAATGTGTTTTGGGTTTGATATGAATAGCAATAATTTGAATACCTTCCATGGAAGAGGTATTAAATTGTATCAATTGAAGTTATCACAAGATGATAGGCTACTGTATGTCAATTTTGCTGGTAATTATTGCAGGCTTAGTCAAACCTCATTTTTCTATAAATGTTTTATTGACTGATACGACTATTTCTTTCGAATGTTTATGACTGATATCCATAATTCTAACCTTTGGTATCATAGGAAAATTTTTGGAACTAGGACACAAGATTGTAAAGAGAAGTTTTCACTATTGCTAATAAGAATCTTACTCAATAATTTTTTTGGATTTTTCATTCTTTATAGTAGTCTAAGCTGTCACGCATACATAATTTTCTTGTAAAATTACTTAGCTGAGTTTTAATATTCATTAAAATACTCTCAGATAAATATGAAAAATCAGCTTTTTTTAAATTGGAAACTAGATGCTGTTTAAAAATGGCAAAATCACAGAGCAAACTTGTTTCATTGCTATAGTTTTCATTGTATTAAAGATTATTGGATTTTTTCTTTTAAAGTCACATTATAACATGGTGTATTATATTTTGAAAGCACCCGAAGAACAACTGGTTGTCCAATTTGTCTGATTTTGATGTATCTATGCTTCAGTTCATACCAACCTATATAAGTATATATAAATAATAAAAGTTTCTCGTGGATTAATATATGCCAATCCATGGGCAACTGCTATGAGTTGGGTATTGCTCTTAGTAATCAATCTTTAGTGATCAGTTATTGTAAGTTATTCGTCTAATAAAAAGATTTTTCATTTGTTTGGCCATAGACTGATTATTGCTTCAGATGCTTTTTTTAACTACATTTCCACAAAAACATTTCAATAAGAATTTTACTTATTTAAAAGTCTCCTTTGCATGCCTTTATTTTTTTGAAAAATGATGAACACGAAATACAACATCATAGCAAACAATTATTAGAACAGATTTTATTTTGAACTATTTGGTATTAATATTACCTGTATCAGTTATAGCAATCTTAAAGCCTTTAGGATCAACTGCAAGCCAGGAATAAATACTCTGAAGACTTATTAACATTCCTGTTTCATACCATAGGTTTGCTGCTTCAATAACATCTTCTTTGTGCATGCATCGAATCGAATATTTAAAGTCCGACATATTTTTGAATAGTAAACCTAAATTATAAAATTGAATGTCATACTTTTATCAAATTATCTCGTGAATAATTTAAATAATGATGACACTCTGATAAAAAAAAACAGATAAAAATAATTGGAAAAATTATAATCTTACTAGATGAAAAGATGAAGAAATAAATGTCAGGATTATTTTGAGAAGTAAATTTTAGAATTTAAATGGATTGTCCTCAAGCAAAAAAATAAAAATGTAGAGTTTATCAAAAAAAAAAAAAAACATATTTACATAGTGTTGATAATTTTGATTCATGTAAATGAAGCTAGCATACAAATAATTTGATTAAAAACAAAGAAACTTATTAAATATTTCTTAAAATATATGTAACTTGACAAATTTTATAGTCCTAATATTCCAAATAATACTCTCAGCATGAGAAAATTTAATAACTATTATTTTCTTAGAATCTTTTTATTGAAGTAATAAAGAATTTTATTAATATATATGTAGAAGTTAAACAAAATACATATTCATTATTATTTTATAATATTACTATTTTTCCAGTGCTTTTGGTGCTGAATAATATTAAATTACTGTAATAAAATGCTTATAAATTAGTATTTTAATTTAAAAAATACCTTAATTTATAGAACATTTTAATTTAAAAATTGCCTTAAATACTTGTTTCATTTTCCTCAGTTGCAAAACTAGGTTATGAATGATGCATTGAAGTTCATTTTCTAGAATCAAAACTAGAATTGTATGAATTATTTTTTTAATTAATTTTTTTCTCATAAATATGCTAATTGTGCATTTAAACTCAATCAAACATAATCGAAAATTTCATCTTGCATATGATATGAAAAGTAAATTAAATAAACCTTGAAACCTTTATGTTATCATAAATTACAATAATCTTAATTCAATATTTGTAGTTTAATTTATTCATGAGAATGCAAATATTTTAGGAATTTGCAAAGTTTTATTGAAATAGAAAGCTTCTTGTTTGTTAAAGTTAAAAGGTATGTTTATCACAATTACATTGACGAGGTATAATATATATTTAATCAGTCAAATTTATTTTTTAAATGTTCCTGACAAAAACATATTATTTGAAATTGAAATTTGTTATAGTCATTAATTATCTAAACAATACAAAATTTTAATATAATTTTTGAATTATATATTCATTTATTTTAAATTGTTTTGAAAATATAGAATGTATTATATAATAAATTCTATACTTTAATGGTCTCCATTTAAAGGGTATTATATATTTACAGAAAAATTGAAAGTGATGAAAATTCATATTTTAAGACATTCAGCAAATTGCATTCATTAAATTAACGCAATGTCTTTACTAAAATGCTTTATACAAAATGTTATTAAATTCAATAAAATTACAACTAGAAACAACTGAAAAAATAATTTTTATTTTGGAAAATTCAGAAATTAAAATAAATATTTCTGAGAAAAATAAGATGTTATCTCATGATACTCATTTTCACAAAGTAGATTTATTAAAAAAAAATATTTGAATGGCAAATTAAACATTTGCCTTTAGTTTTTACAATTAATTATAAATTATTTTATAAAAATTAAATATCGATATTTTTAATGTCATCGAAGAATTTGTATTTCTTTGAAATAAATTCTAATTCGAAAATACTTGCAATTTTATATTCAAAAACAGATACACAAAATATTTTGAAAAAAGGTAACATTTGATATATTTCAGGTATCTTTATAGACAAATTATTTTTTTTAATTAATAAATGAATTAAAAATAATGAAATAAATTTTAAACTTGATAATGTGCCACATATGTTTTAATTTTTCCTAAGATATCAACTCATTTTAAAATAAAAACATTCATCATTTTTGTAATAAATGATAAAAGTTAACACAGTTAATAAATTCTGCAATCTTTATATAAATTAATTCACATTAAAATATAGCAACTGATTTAAGGAAAGAGACTTACGTTTTATTTATAGTTAGCAACACAATATACTAAAATTTATCTGAGAATGGATTAACTTAATTTTGAAACTTCCTGCCACGTTTTCAAAGCATTTTCTGATTTGATTTCTTTGACCAGAATGGATTTCGTAAGTCTATATTTTTGTTTGTTTGTTCAGATGACCTGTTTCTTCTTATTTTCATGTATATGTGTTACGTAAAATAATACTGTTATTTAATTAAGAAAATGACGTTAAGAAAATGAAGCTGTATTCATTTGGTGAGGTATTAATATCATAATACAAATAATTCTGAAAACATATCCTGATAAATGACACTTCAATTAAAATAATATACATATTTTTAATCGAATTAAATAAGTAAGAAGGATGCGAAATATGTGATGAATCTCATAAAATGTAGTTCATTCAATGGTATTTAATGATTTAGTAACATAATTTTTGATAATTTATTATAATTAAACAAAATATAATGATAAAAGTAAAATTATTCTAATAAACTAAAACAGGATTTTTATATCCTTTAATTTTAAACTTTAAAAAGAATAAATTCATGTAATTGAATTTATTATTTTTCAGTTGGCCGCCTCACGAGATAAATAAGTAATTTTATGTCCTTTCAATTTCATTTATACATTTTATAATTTACTCTTTTTCTCTTTTTTAGAGAGATTTTCTAAGCAATTAGTATTTTTAGATTAATTTAGCTATGAATGTTTTGCTATAATGAATTTATGTAATCACTGGGAAATACTTTGCAAATTTAACTTGAAAGAACTTCAAAAATATTGTTTTTAAATAAATAATTCCATTACTTATTAGATATATGAAAAAAAATATTTCTTTATATTTTCAAATATATTTTTATAATTGTCTGGAGAAGTTACATTTAAATTAGATATATGTAATGTGTGTGTGGGGTGATAGATTTATTCAACAATTATTTTCTTTTGTTATTGAACAATTATTATTATATTATGCTTTTCGAATCATTCTATTTTCTACATTCATATTTACTTTCCAAACTAAAAGGATTAGGAATCCATTGACCAATAATTCAGCTTCTCATGTGCATAATTCTGCTAAAAATGAATTTTTATACGTTTTTCATAGTGGTTTGGTATTTAATTTAAAATTTAGATTTTTGTTGAACTACTTTTCACAATGTGCAATATGTGTTCATTGAGAGATTAAAGAAATACACACTTATTTTCTCTGTCAAGAGAAATCACATATAATTCTTATCATCGGTTGATCAAAACTTTTTTAACATTTTAAGCTCTTATAAACATGAATAGTACATCTTTATATGTGACAAAATACTGTATAAATTATTTCTCCGAAAGTATCTTTCAAATGTTATAGTTTTCGATTTTTAATTTATTATGGTTACCTTTTAAAATATAAAATAGTAAAGGAATATTTAAATTTATTAAATTTATATGAAATCATAATGCAATACAATCTACAAGCAGATTTTCCTATTTAATTTTTTTATGAGTAATGCCATTATTTAATTTCAAATGATTTGTAAACACTATTTATTTTTCAATAATATATTTAAAAATAAATAGTGTATACAAATCTACATACGTATCTACATCAAATCTACATACATATCTCTACATAAATAGTGGTTACAAATAGTATATTTAAAAATAAATAGTTAATTTGAAATATTATTTTCAAATAATTTTAAAAGTTAGCATGACTTTTACTGTTTAATGTTTATTTTGCACGAATTAATCTATAAATATTTTTACCACATTAATTCAATATATCTCTAATTTCCTAAATGTGGGTAAAATATTTTAATAAATCGACTATATTACAAAAATTACTGTACATTTAAAATATTAACAAAACAGCAAATTCAAATGAAATTTCTAAAGTAAAAGTTAAATATATGACGATATCAATGCCTTTGTTATTTATGTCCCCATATATATAACAAACCTAACTATGTAACTTATTTAAGTTACATTAAATATATGATTTATTCTATCATTTAGGGCTCTTAAAATATTTTATTATAAGGTATAGAAATGTAAATTTGCTTTTCATTTGTAATTTATATTTGGGTGGAAAGAAATACATATAATTAAAAATATCAAAAGCTACAGATACGTAATGAATTGTTAAAAATGATATAATAATCTTGATAAATATAAAATGAAATCCATGTACTAAACATGTATGCTAGATTAGGTTTTAGGACAGAAATTTTGATATATCATTATACACTGCTCAAAATAATTAAATGATATTGTAAACTTTATATAAAATAAAGATATAAGCAAAATTGTTTTTGCCGAAAATAGGAGAAGGGAATCACAAATGCAAATTTCTTCTGATTTTCAAACTGTGGAGTATGCTAATTTTGAGTTCGACGTAAAAATGTCGTTTCAGCGGCAGTGAATGAAATTGGACTTTCAACTGAATGAAAGAATATGAAGACAAGGATGATCGTCACTCAGTGACAGTTTTGTTTTGACGAGTACGATGTCTCAGCGAAATCATTTAACCGATTCAAAAGCTTAAAGAGTTGTTGCTATGTTAGAAGGGTGCTAAACTCAAGCCAAAGAAGCGCAAGCCATTGCAGTGTCACAAAGTGTGATTTCCAGGATCTGGAACCGTTTTTGGAGACTGGAAGTGCAGGCCGAAAATAAGGGCAAGGTCTTAGAAAGGCAACAACGCCCAATGAAGATCGTTATTTAGTGTTAACGGCTCGGAGACACCGAAATATGAACGCTTCTCTTCTCTAACAATACCTTCACTCGGCTACTGACACCACGGTTTTAATTCAGACTGTCCGAAACCGGCTCCACGGAGTAGGTCTGTATGCTTGCCGACCGATGGTATGTGTTAACTACTTTATTTGTTACGTTTATGTGTTACGACTTTATATTATATATCTTTTATTATATAGGAGTGAAAGAGTAATATCCAATACTGCCACATATCATAATAACCGGTGCAGAACCAATGTGGCGGTGCATAATGTAGCTGTTCAACATCCCCTCTCCATTGTGTCTCCAGACTTGAATGTGATCATCGTAGTTTTACAGACTAAAGCGTGACTCGTTAGTACAGACAATTTCATTCCATTCTGCAGACCGCGTCCTTCTTTCATCGCACCATTGGCTGCTGCGACTTCAGTAGTTTTGCGTTAAGGGTAGACGAAACAATGGGTGACTTGCGAATAGACCACTCTGCTGTAAACGGCGTCGAAAGGTACGCTCAGACTTTGGATGATGCGTTAGAGACTGAATGTGCTATGCTATGGTTCATGATGTGCCTTAGCGATTTATTACTACCATGCGCACAATTTGCCTGTCATCACGTGAAGTGGAGCACTGAGGTGGATATGATCGAACACTTTGGTCCGTCATACCCTCCTGCATAGAATGATCACATATCTACATTACAGTTGTTTAGTTTCCTCCAACACGATTACCGATTTCCCTGAAAAATAATCCACAATCACGGTAGGCTACTATCCTTCCTCTTTCGAACTGGAATTCTTGATTAAAACAATAATCGCTGTTTTCTACGAGAAATAATTGATCACTTTTTGAAAAACACCGCCAGTGAATCATTATTGCCGAACTTGAAATCATCAAAACTTCCAACTCTTAAATAGCACTTCGAAGTGGTGCTACATGCTAGCTTGGTATGCGTCTGTGCTGAAATTCTAATCATTTGCATATCTCACCTTCACAAATGCATGTTCTAAATTTCATGTTATTTGCGTGTTTGCTTCAAGGTGTTGCAGTTACGCTTTGACATGTTTTAAATTTCATGTTATTTGCATGATTCTTTCAAGGTTTTTCATTTACAGTGGCCAATAGTGTATTTAAACGAATCGTCTATGAGTTTAATTACAGAAAAGGAAAACAAGATATATAGTTGCAAACTATATTTCATTTACAATAACTAAATTATTATAAGAAAACTGATTAGGCAAAATATCAAATTTTGATATTCCCACCTCTTCATATAAATCCTAAAATGTGCATTTTTGTATTCTATTATTAGGTTGAAACAACACTTTTTTTAATATATTTTAAATCATTTATTTTCATTCACTATTCTTTGATGAGAGAGGAAGTATAGAACATAGATTTTAAATTTAAGAGCATTTAGAGAAAGAAATTTAATTGTTCTAAATGAAAGAAAACTTAAAAATAAAATTGTCTTGACTACATTACTTTCAATGCTTTTTGAAGTATATTGTAAATTTTAACAAAAATAACGAGAATAAATCAATTTCGAAATGTAAAACTCTTCAATTACTTTCAACTGCAATAAACATTATATTCAAAAATAATTTACTTTTTCTTTAATATTAAATAAAAAAATATATTTTATTTTTTTCAAAGTTAAAATATATTTTACATTTTTAAAAATATGTTTTACTTTTAATATTAAATAAAAAAATTATATTTTTTATATATTTGTCTAAATGTTAATTGAAGGAGAATGAAATAATTACCATTTTCCTTCTAGAAATTTATTGTAAATTTTATTGAAACAATGCAATCCAAATTTAGAAAGAAAAAATAATAATGTTGAAAAATTTAAATCTAATAATTTTATTTTCTACTAAGAAAAAATATCATTTTGGAATTTCATGAAATTTTATATTTCAATCTCATTTTTAGAAGAAGCACATTATCTTTTTTCAAAATTTTCAGTGTTTTAAGAAAATACCTTCAATTTTATATTCTAAAAATGATGATTTTGATATATTCTTTATTGCATAGGAAGTAATTTAAGAAATAATTTTATTATTCAAAATAAAATTTGATGTAATTTAAATTTAAATTTAGAGCTTTTACTTTTTCAAAGTATTACACAATTTTATGTATTACTCTTTTAATAGTAATTTGAAAAAAATGTCTCATGAATTAATAAATCTATGAAATATCATTAATTAATAAATATATGAAATTATAAGATAAAAGAAATTAATTCATATAATTTTCATAAATTATTCTTTTTGAAATTATCTTGTTATGTTTTTGGTATAATTTTTCTAGACAACAAATTTTCATTCGTTAGTGTAAACACATTTCCTTTCGTTAAAATATAGAATAATATACTTTATAAAATTTTATTTAAATGCATTTATCAGAAATTTCTTATAATTTTATAAGATACTTTATTTGTTTCTAAGAAAAGTCAACAGTTTTTATTGAAGTTAAAAATATTATCCTGGAGTTATTGACATATAGCATGTTATTCTGACTTTTTAAAATAAAATCCATGTTTTTTACCAACTACGTATTGCTGGCACTTTTGAAAATAATAATATGATAAAAATGTCATTTATCCTTAAGTTGTAATATATTAGTAAAAGTTGCAAAAATGCGAAAAAAATATAATAAATTTACAAATTTATGTATGTTTACAATTTACAAATTTATAACTTTTAGTGTTTATAAATTCTTTTATTTATATCGAGTGTTTAAATAGAAAAATTTTTTTTTTTGATTTTGTAAAAATTCGTATGCATTATCGTAACTAATAACAACAGTTACTTCACAGTGCAATATTAAATTTGCTTTCCAGGAAGTTTAATATTACATTTTTATCGATTTAATATCGGGGCAAAATTTACCTTTTTCTTATTTTATGAAACAAAAATATGAAAAATTAAAGTAAAATTGTATTTAATCCCATGCAGCTGTCGAAGTTTTAAATTTTGAAACCGGATTGTTATAAAAGTAATTAGAATATTGAACACTTTAAAAATTTGTTCAGGTTGGTTTTAAAAACAATTTGTTTTGTTTTTTTTATAATCAATGTAAGCTCTGAGTTTTTCGTTTTTAAATAATAGTTTTTAAACTTTATTCATAAATCCATTTTAAAATTATCATAGTTTTGAATGGCTTGTGTAACTTCTCTTAATCAAATGTTTGATTAAAATGTTTTGTTAGATTAACTTCTCAAATGCAATAAAATGCTTTAACATTTTATATTATGTAGTAATGTTATTTATTATTTTTTATAATTTCTTCTGAAAAAATAAAATGTAAAAATACTGGAAAATAGTTATAATCAATAATAGCAATTTCTTTGTCATTTCCCAGTTAAGAGTAATACATTTATATGATAATAAGTTGTTATTCTAACAGACGACCTTTACAGGTTATTTTTAAGGTATTTTATTTCAAATGGTTCATAACATCTACAAAATTTTTAAATTAAGAGAATAGTTAAATTTAAAATAACAAGCAAATAATAAAAATGTTTCATTTCATGCATTGAACTATAATTAGGTAATTTTGTCCGATTATGCCAGTATGTATGGTCCATTTTCTTTATAAGATACTTAAAGTAATAGAAATTCAGATTCATCGTACTTTGTGCTACTGTTTTTTCAATACATAATTTTATTAAGGTTATAATTTTATATTATTGTGCTACTTTTGCTTTGAAATTTTCGTCCCTTACACTGATATTCAGGAAGAAGTAATAAATATTTTGCTGAAGAAGCTAAGATTCATTTCAGTTAATTACAAATGAGATATGTCTTATCGGACAATGATGAGTCCAAAAGAAACTAGCAAAAGAACTTTATGTAAAATGCGTTTATGTATGCAAGTATTCAGTTCATAGTAATTTTATTCTTCACTGTTCTGGTGATAAATTAGTACACATAATTCTAGAACATAATTATATATTGAGCACACAGTTAACAGAAAATGAACATCCTTTAGTGGATTTGCATTAATGAAGAGGGATATGTATAATAAACAAGTATTGTAACAAGTTAATTTAAAAAAAATTATTATCTATTCATAAGTTGATTTTATAGTAATTAATGTTATTTTATATAGTATGCAAGGACTCCATCAAAAATTGTAAACCATTGCTTAAACAAAAAAAAATATTTCAGAATTTCGGAAAAGATTATCAGTATACATAGAAGTCAAAGCTATGTCTAGCAGAGCAACAAGTGCCAGAATTGTTATGATGTAGCTTACTATTTACTGATGTAGCTTATTAATTACGTATGTAGCTAAATTTAATGACTTAAAATATAAATGGTATTCATGCACAAATTTTCATGAGAAATTTACAGAACAAGAGACTTAGTGTATAATTTCTTCCTTGTATTAAAAATAGTTTTACTATTCATATTTAATTCAATATTTCATTTTCTGAAACATAAAAGTTTCTTTATGACATCCATTCATAAGAATATGTCTTGAATTGACTTTATTTGTTGTAGTTTATCTTGTAAAAACGAATATTTGGTCTTAAATAAATTGATTCCACATTTGTTTCTTTGTATCTGAATATGAATTCATAAAATAGTGATGAGACAATAACCAAAAAAAAAAAAAAAAGAAAAAGAAAATCACAACTTTCCTATATATGCTTTCTTTTTGCTATATTAAAACTAATTATATTTATGGGTCTTTTAAGATCTAATGTAAACTTGAAATGACATATAATATATTTAAAAACCAGTAGCTAATTATTAAAAATTTTCCATTGCTAATACCTTGCAATATTCAGTGAATCCAAAAGCAACACTGAATTAAGATCGAGAATGACTATTTTTGTTATTTACTCAGAAGTATTTTAATTCCCAATGAATGGTTATTTTATCTTTCAATGTGAGTTGAGAAATTTTCTAGAAAATATTAGGTAACTCTTGGAAATTAATCAACAACAGTCTAATAGACCTTTTTCACTTGCTTTTATTATTATGTTTAGATAAATCTACATAATGTTTTGATCATTAAAGTAAATTATGAAGTTATCTATATCTTAATCATTTTTTGTATTTTGGTTTTCTGATTAAAAAGTTTTAAACATAAAGTTCATTATCTCATAAAAAATCTTATTCAGTAAAGTATAATTTCAATTTTCAACACTTTATGTTAATAAAAAAATTAATTTTATGCATTTTTTTTAAAATTAACTTTTGAAAATCATAATTTAAAAAAAATTAATAATATCAATTTCAAAAGTTAAATGCTTAGAAAATGTTAACAAGAAAGACTTTTTATATAAATGTGAAACAAGAAAAACAGGATAAATGTGTCATTATAACAGAATATTTATGCAGTTTACTTATGTGTAACTACTTATTTGTGTTTAATTATGTCCAATATAAGTATTATATTAAGTAATAAGTATAAAATAACTATATTTAAATTTTTCGTAAAATTGATTCGAAAAATATTTATTAATTTAACAGCAAAATAGATAAATTACATTAGAATAGTTCCTAACTTTCGAATTTTTAGTATAATAAGATTAATATATAAAAATATTTTTTATGCTTGAATGATATGATAAAATAGTTTATATGTAAATCTATAATATTCATGAAAGTTATGGAAAAAGTCCATCTGTTTCCGGTTAAATAAAATCAATTTTTCTATTTGTCACACATGAAATATTCTAACTACAAGAAATTTGAAAGTTTGAAATTTTTTACTCTTTTATCAAGCAAATTGAAAAATCTCAAAGCTTAGCAAAAATAAATTACTAGGAAAGTTAGTTGTTATAAACTTAAGTTAATGAATAAGGTAATATTTATAAATTATGATTAATGAAGCAAATAATAAAGTCAATTTTTACATTAATAATTACGTAATTTAGTTGATTAATTAATAACAATGGAAATTGTATAGATAACTAAAAACAATACTTGTAAATATAATGAAAAGTTTTCAAAAATGAACCAAAAAGAAATGTTTTTAAATGGAAAATTATTTCATTTTTACAGTTTGAGGATGTTGTCATCTACATATGGAGGAGGGCATTATTCCAAGTCTTTCTTTGAAAGAAAATGAAAAATAGCAAAAATATATCATTCTTTCTATATGCTATATTCTTCTTCAGTCTTTCTATATGCTAAATTTTGATGAAAACAGAAATCTGTTTTTCTTTTTATCCCATTGCATCTTTTAAATATAAAAATATTTTCCTTATCATCAAACTTTTTTTATTTTCTTAAATGTACGCGTTTGACTGATATCTTTGACACATTTCCAGAATAACGCAGTAATTTAATATCTGGAAAATATGTCTTAAATAAATTACAAATAAATCGTCCTTTTTCTAATCATATTCTTATTGTAATATTGACATAAGATTGGATAAAGTTACTCACGTCCATTATGAGATAGTATTTACTAGGCATATAACATACTATTAAATATTTCTATTAAATATTTCAGATAAAAACATATATTAAGAAATATTTCATGAAATTAAGTAATTTTAGATTCTTCCTTGAAGAAAAAATGTCACTTAAAGAAGGATACTTACTGATTAATTGAAATGCATCTTAACCAAAAAATTCTTTCATTATTTGTAATTTTATAAAAAGGAAAAATTTTCAATAACAAAGAACACGATGAATTTTACTTGCAAAAATCTTTACGTTTACACATGAAGTATTTTACTCATAAAATTTCACACTACTTTTTTTTGACACATGAATTTTGAATTATTAATAAAATATTATGTAGGAATAAGTCCTAACAGCTATTAAGACAGTATTTTACAACTTATGATTTCACAATATAAAAATACACTGTGAGGAACCTACAAATGCGTCTTGAAAAATATATTTAGTTTTATAAGGAATTTAAACTAGACAATACATTGTATGAAACATACATCAGACAAATTAAGTTTCATTAATTTGAAAAATGTAAAAATTTTGTTTTTCAATTTTAAATAATAATTTTTTGAAAATATTATATATTGTGTCTCAGAATCTAATCTTATTAGTCTTGAGAAAGTTCAAATTAGTGCTGCAAGAGTCATCGCGGGTTTAAGACGTAGCTGCCCCGACGACATTGCTCTTTATGAGTGTGATCTTCAGCTTCTCCTGAGCATATTCTGATTTGCCTGGATTTTAAAGTGAACGAGGTAATTTCTAAACCTCTTGAGTTTTCGGATTTTCTATTTTCGGGGTTTTTTGACTCATGGAGCTGATCTGATTTTTGTCTTGCCAGCTAGGGATCAGAAACAACAATATGGTATTTTTTACTTTGATTCTTTTGAGGTATAGTTTTTGGAAGTGAATAAAATGTTATTTTGCGTCAAAAATCTTTGATAATCAAAAGTGTGCCATTTTACTCGGAAAAGAAGGTTTTTGCAGAAAAATAAAGTTAGCATATGTTAAGCATAGTAAAATTTCTCACCGAATAGTAATTTTAATTAATTCAAACTGATTAATGTAGTTTCACAAAAAATTATTTAATTTTAATTATTTAATAAATATGAAATTAAGTTATGAATGTGATAAGTTATGAATGTGAATTTATGTAAATAAAAACATGCAAGTAAGTTTATGTTAATGAAATTTTTGTGTATTTTTATTTAAATAACTCAGTAAATATTTTATAAAAATTTTTTTATTCTCGTATCAAATAAATTTTTGGAAACAATATAACAAAACTATCCTTTTAAATGATTTAATATTCAGTTCAAGAAATGTTAATAAACACAATGAAGGGTAATAGGGATTAAAATATTGATACGAATCATACAATTAAATTACTAATAAAAGATAAAAAGGAGATTCACTTTCGTTAAAATAATTTTTAATAATATTTTTAAAACATTTAACACAATATATGAAACATTTAATATAGTTTCAATAAAGGCATAATTTTATTTTTAATATCCATTTACAACTGACAAATAAGTTTTCAGTTTTAAATGATTTCTATTCTGTGTATTTCATATAATATTATAAAATTTTAATGAAGGAGACAAAACTAAGATTAAAACAAATATTTATTCAATATAGCATAATATATATATTTTTTCTCCATCAGTTTGAAAGTTCTAGTCTTAAAACATTATAGACACATTTCCTCATATAAGATGGTATAATATTTACAAATATTTAATTTGCAAGAGTAAATTTAATTTGCTTATCAACAGATACTGAAACAAACTGCAACGTCATCAAATGTTATTTATTCCATTGTTTAAGTTATGAATATTGAGAAAATTTTCCATAAAGGGATGTGTGTATATATATATATATATATATATATATATATTACCTTTAATAATTGATTTAATCTAAAATTATACCATTGTTATATTATGCTTTTAAATTAAAAAAAGAACTTAATTATTCGATAAAATGATTTATAACGTGTAATGGAAAGGTCTTATTGCCACATCATTAGGTACCGTAATTAGCGCAAAACAGATAACTTAGTTAAAACATCAGTATTGTGTGCTGTGATAAGTATTGATTATAAGTTATCTCAGTTTCTCATCAATGAATTTAAAAATTTTCTTCACTTCATCATGGAATTTAAATTTAAAAATATTTCTTGAATAGTTAAATATCTTAGTGCAGAAGTTAGAGCGTAGAACCGCACTAACTTATCTTTCCGTGAAAAATCAATCATAGTGCTACCTTGGTGGATATTCACTTGTGGAATCCATTTCTATGTCACTACCCACAGACGAAGGTTTTTCTTCATTTCTCCAAGCCAATCCATTAAGTTCAGCACCTATTGACCCAGCTGCAGCAGCTGCTATCGTGTGTAGAACCACATCGACCTTCATGGTATGGGAAGCATCCAGGGTAGTGGCCGGAGTAATGAATTTGACATGATTGTTGTTCTTGGACGAAGAATTAGTCTTCTTATTGGTGTTGAGTATAGAGGCCTTAGGCGTCGGTGCCGCAACATTTGCGTTCGTTCCAGCGAAACTTATTTGAGTTGATTCATATTTGTCCCCCATTTCTCGGATGGATATTTCAGGAGAAGAACCACCAGAAAAGAAAGATATTTTCTCTCTAGCTGGTATGTCCAAAGTTACGGATCGGACACTGAAATAAAAAGAAATATGAGCGAATAAAGATATCATGTAACAATTGGTTCTCAGCATAAAGAACAATAAATATTTAAACACTTTGAATAAACTATAAATCTTTCAATTAAATAGAATTTTAAACCCAAAATTAAAAATATTATTTACCTTCAATATTTTATAAAATATCATTAAAATTTTATAAATAATGTTTATTTCATGATAATAAAATAAATTTAATAAAGATATCTATTTCCTTCCATTTTTAATTCAAAATGCTTCCGTCAAATCAGTGATTTTGCGGTATATATTTTAAAAATTATATTTTTTAGCAAAAAAAAAGTAATGTTTTTAGTTAGTTATTAGTCATTTAACTATTAAGAAAAGTAATTTCTCAGTAATTTATATAATAATTTTGCAAGAGCTCATAATATTTTAATGAAGAATCCTTAAACTTTAGAAATATTTATAATATCCTTATTATGAAATCTAAAGCAATTTCACTCTCATTTTCATGTGGTTAATAATAAATGTTGCTTGTATTATTATACGTTTTATCATTGTTACGATGAAAAAATTATAAAAATTTATATAGCTACTTGGAATAAATGAGTTTAATTTTTTCAACTCGTAAATCAATTTATTGACTAATTGTGTTTTTATTACAGAATGCTTACTTGCATAGCAAGTGATTCAGACAAGTGTTGATTTCTAATATAAATAACCATGTAATTTTAGGAAAACTAAATTTACGTGTCATAGTAAAATTTCATACTAAAATTTTAAAAGTTTCAACAAATTAGCTCTTCATCATATAAAATAATTTCAGAAAAATTTAAACCACAACAAAACTCAAAAATATATTTTTAAAATTGTATATTTAATAGTGAATTTAACGCATAGTCAAGATTAAACAACTGGCATAGAAATTATAGCTTTTGTTAGAAGTATTTGATAAATTGTTAGTCACTGCATGTACTCATCCATCAGAAGAAATATTACAAATGAACATAATATTACATATGATATTATATTTTACTAAAATAAACAAATGTGGAATTATATATATATATATATATATATATATATATATATATATATATATAT